>JBDJHY010725255.1:0-15677 GCA_039654485.1 Withania somnifera | reverse complement strand
ACATGAACAATTAGATGCACATGGTTAGAAGTTTACTCATTGAGTTCTTACTCAAACTTAGGTGTTAAATTCATATGCTAAGTGTGTGTGAGGTGTTGAAGAATTCCTAGCACAAAGTTGAAGTCAAAGTTTTCCGGTAAAATATGGGCCAAATTCATAAGTATAATCTCCTAGTATGAGGAGTTACGAGGCCCATAACCTATCAAAATTCATGTTTTCTGAGTCTAGTTTTTAATGCAACAAACCGCGCGCCAATCCAATACCAGAGTAAGCCCGCGACATAGAGTTTTCCCACTTGATAAGGTCCGCGACGTGCACCTTATTTCTGGAAATAAAGTTCTCGCCACACACTCCAAAAACTGCACGAAAACATTGCAAAACCCCATATATTTAGGAGTGTATTCTTCCTACTGCTTTACATATCCAATTCCATGACTTAAGACCCCTAAAAAAACATTCAAGACTTGTCCTTTTTAACTCAAAAACCCTCTTTTCTCTCCCCACAATTCATTGAAGTCTTTCAAAGTACAAGCAAGGAAAAACCAATATTCTTCACCCTAATTTAAGTTTTAAAGTACATATTAGAAAATCACATACTTCCTAGAACCAAGTTCAAATTTTAATCCTCATTCTCTTCTTCTCTTATTTCAAGAACTCCGTAGAAGGATTTCTTTTTCAAGTTCAAGCTTCAAAGTTTTCAAGCCCAAAGTTTCTTTGAAAGATCTTCCTTCAAAGTTTAAAAATTTAAGTCATCACCAAAGTTTTAGTTTAAAAGCTTTAAAATTATGTATGTGGGTATTGGATAAAGGTTCTTTTCATCTTCATGTCCAAAGTTTCAGACTTTTCAAATAAATTACTATGAGTTTCAAATTAGGGTTCTAACCCAATTAATGAATTATGTTGAACACTTATTTCTCATTATTTTCCATGATGTTTACTCCTGTGAGTTTAGCAAGTGCTCATAGTTTTCATTCTCATTTATGGATTTGACTATCATACATGACTTTTCATGATAATATACATGATTTTTGATGATTTTAATTAAATTACATGGATTCAATCTTACGACTTCATTATGTTAAAAAAGAATGATTCTTAAAGCAATATGATTTTAGCATTATAACCAAACTTTTGATGTCCAACATAAAAACATATGATATGTTATAATATGATATGGAGTCCAACCTCAAAATAATAAGTTTCCTGATTATTATGACATTCAAATATACCATCAATGCTTATGAATTATTTTCTCACAAAAGTAAATATCATGATTAGTTATGGCATAGACCATTAATGATTATGAATAATTTTCTCATAAATTTTTTTTATGAGTAGTATGACATTCAAGTATGCCATCAATAATTATAGACAGTTTTGGATATTTAGATATGTCCCCCAGTTACGATTAAGCATCAGTATAGTGCATATTTTGGGAGGATTATTTAGCATCGAGTGAATGGGGGTTCTAGGTAACCCAAGTTCAAGAACTACATTGTCTGCGTAGGTTTATGTTTATCCCTCAGTAGCCTTATTGGATCCTTAGTAGTTGGGTTCTAACCTTGGAAAGTTAGGACCCCTTCTTTTCAGTGTGGAGTGTAGTACACTGAACTCCATGTTGCTCGTATGGTTTATGTCGGTTAGAAAAGAACTCCCACCATCTTCAACTTTCAGTTTTAGAATATGATTAAGCATGTTGCATGACTCTCTAGTTTAACAAATATGATTATTTTTTGTTATTTTTATGATATCCAGTTTTTAATTAAAATGTGAGTCATTGCAACTCAGTTTTCATGATCTTTTTTGATGCATTACATTCAAAATTTTTGTTTTAGTTAAGTATGATTTATATATTACTTTATATGTTTTACTTAAAAACTACAAGTTCTCCAGTATTAGTTTTTATGCATGTAGCCAGTTTTTATTATCTAATAGTCCTAACTTTTACTTGTTTAAAACATTTATAATTTCAGTCCTATAGTTTAGACATGTTCCAGTTCACAGCTCAGTAATAGATTTATGATGTCAGTCTCATTTTATGCATATTGAAATGCTCTCACATCCATATTTCAGACATGTATTATATTATTTATATTAGTTATTTTTTTTCTAAAAATTATTGCATTGCATACCAGTACATTCAAAATACTAATGCATATTCTACGTCTACATTCATACTGTGGATTCAGGTATGCCTATCATCTTTATGAATGGTAAACGTAAGAAGATCCCAATCAGTGGATGGTAAGTCCTTATTCTTCGAGGGAAATGTGTTTAGAGTTCCTATCTTATTTATTTCTTTTCAGTTATTCAGAGTTTGCTTGGTATTTGTCCCAATTACTCATCAGTATTAGTAGAGGCTCACAGATAGTCAGTCAAATAGTTGTATTTAGTTTTCAAATAATGTATGTATTGATCACCATATTTTTCTTATTATTTATTTATATTGTAAAGGTTAGCCCATGTATCATCTCCCGTTACTTTTTAGTCCAAGTTTTATATTTTATAGTAGGTCAAGGGTTAGCTAGGATCCACTCGTAGTTTTAAGCACCACGTTATGCTTAGGATGTAGGCTCAGGCATGACAAATTAGTATAAGAGCATAAAGTTTAAGTGCTCTGGGATATCTATGAATCTGTGACTTATTTATAGTTTTAAGGGGCCCACTTCTATGAATGAGTGATTACAGACATTTAAGAAAGTTTCCCATCCTTTATACTCGAAATCATGTGATAGAGTAACCTCTAAGAAACTTATGCATATTCAAACAATTCTCAAATTCAGTTTCTGGAGAGAGCCAACATGAAATCTCGGGATTGCACAAGGGCTTGAGAGAAGTCCATCAGAGCATTCAGACCTGTTGATCTGAAAGCTTATATCCTTATCTATAACTTGTACTGTTGCACCAGAGTAAGATGCATATTCAGATTCTTCTCTATACCTTCTATAGATGAGACATGTGAGGAGGAAGTATGTCATAGGATGTTTTGAGTAGTATAATGATCCTAGAGTTTGGATTTTGAAGTTCGAAGAATAGCAACAAATATAGTTGAAATAATTATTGACTTATAGTAAGTAGCCATAATCTTATACCCATAGAAATTTCTATGAGGTAGTATATTATTATAAGATATTGTAAGTTGAAAGTTTTACATGTGACTAGTTTAGTATTCTTGGTTTGCCTTGATTAAAGAGTGATACTTTTATATTTACATGGTATTTATAAGAGTTGAATTAAAAAAAGTTATAGGTAGTCAATATTTGAGTCTTTTAACCTAGTTATTGTTTCTACTAGTTGGGTGGATATGAATCTAGAGGCATGGTTTTAGTAGACTAAAAAAAGAAGACAAGACTGTTAAGTGTTAGACAAAATGGTTATGTGTGCCAATCGGTGTATAGCATAATAATAGCCTTAGAGGTAAGAGAAAGTTAATATAAGTACCCAGAAAGAAGTAGCTTAGAGAGAAGTTTGAGTGATTTTTTGCATATGCAGGTGCAGTCTTCTAGTGAGAGAATTTAAGAGTCATGTTACTAGTGAAGCCCGACCCGTGTACAACAAAGTAAGCTTATACTAGTTTGGGATATGGAATAGGTCCAAAGATTTAAATTATTATCCTTGGTCTAAGGGGGAGATGATAGAATGAAGAAATAAACAAGGTCTTATGAATAAGATGATAATTAGTACTAGAAAGGAGATAAGATCAGACAACGATCCATTCTTACTCTTGTATGTGCCTCAGACTTAAGTCATTATGAGACCTTGCCCGTGTCCTGCATGTTTTCATCATGCTTATAACGCATGCTCATGTACTTCATACATATTCATATCATCATATGCATGCTCAGTTCTCAGAATGAAGAGTAATATTTTTAGCTCAAAAACTTCAATCGTATCTCTAAAGTCATGAATTTTAGCCTTATGTAATTTAGCTCTTGATTCAGATATTCAGTTGGCTTCTGGTTCAGTATAATTTTTTTAGTATGATTCGAATGTCCAGCTTACATTGCGTTTTTAGCTATACAGTCTATTTCATGTCTCCGATTTTCAGACCCTTGTATGCCTCAGTATTCAATTATGCTACACTGATGTCTCTTAGTATGACAAGTCCTATGTACTCAGGCCTTAGGATATTCCCTAAGTGGCTAATAAAGTCATATTATGTCATGATTGCTTAGTACAACCTCTATTCAGACTTTATTCATTTAGTACACGAAGTACTCATGTATGTTGTACTTTACTTCACAGACTTTATATTAAATGAATAGTATTCGTTTCAGTAGTTAGTTCATTATCTAGAGCTAGACTATTATTTGTAACTTTTTCATTTTATGCTTATGTTTTATCCTTTTCAGTGATTCCAGTTATGACGAGGTAGATGATAGTGAAAGAATCTGGGGGAAAGATAAGAAGGGATATAGTTGGTACTTAGTTAGTAAAGACTCCCATGTGTTTGTATCACCAAAGTTGTTAAGCATAAGGAAAGTATGAGGTAAGGTATAATTATGTGTAATAAGTAGATGAGATTATTGGGTGTGTACCTTTTGTGAGTACACCAATTATTGACTTTAGTGATGCTTGAGAAAATCTAGATAGTTTTGACTTTAAGAAGGATATTAAAAGGATATGATGTTAAGCTTGAATTTCATGTTGATAAGTGTGTGGTATTGCATTATGTAGTTGGTGACTCTTTGATTGGAGCTAGAAGTTGGTTGATCTTAGATATAAGAAGAAGAAATATTTTTATGAATATAGAATATGGAACCTCATAGCTTTGGCTAGTATGATCATATTACATGTAGCACCTTGTAATACAAAGCTAACCTTGAAAATAGGAACATGTGACTAAAATCGAGCTCTAGTAGTTATATGTATTGTTGCGAGTGTTATTGAATGCAAAGAATGAGGTATAATTTTATATGAGAGAAAGATTTGAGGAAGTATTGCTAAGCTTAAAGGTTACAGATCGTATCACTTGAAATAGAGGTAGTCATGTTCTTAATTAGTGCTAAATAAGCTCATATTTCATGTTATATATCTTCTTATTAAATAAGACTTATGTCCAAGGCTAAGTTCATGTTCCGAAGAAAATCCTTCAAGATTATGCTAGATTCATGTACTCATAACTTGTGCTTTGCAATATTTGGTAGTTGGTTGTCAATCTCGTGTTGAGAGTACGATTCACCTTGAGACAATTATTCCTACTTTTAACTACTGTATTCATCTCTTACTATTTTATGTCAGAATTCTATGAATTCCATGTATGCATTTATATTCAGTATGTTTAGTTATGACTCAATTTCAGTTTAGTTACGGTTTTAGCTCAGTTCATCTCTCAAAATTTAGTTCATCACTCATTCACTCAGTTTAATAATCATTTAAGCATTCTCTAAGTTGGTTTTATCCAACATTCGATGATGAATGTCCCAAGAGGGAGATATTGTAACACTTTAAACTTTTGATCTAAGTCTTGAATGGTTAGACGTACATGATTAGAAATGAATCTGATGAGTTCTTACTTAAACTTATGTATTAATTTCATCTACTGAGTGTGTGAGGTTTAGTATATGATTTAAGGTCTTAAACAACCCTTAATGTAAAGTCAAAATTTCCTTACCGGTTGGATTTCGTATAAGTTAAAAAAATAAGTCAACCTCAAATGAGTATATTTCCTAGAATATGAGTTACATGGCACATAACCTATATAACTTCAAGTTCTATGAATCTACTTTTTAACGCACTAAACGTGCAACAATTCAAGGTTGGAGTAAAATGTTATGAGCATTTATTGAAGCCCGCACCGTAAAATATTCCACTGCAATAAGTTCGGCGATGCGCACCTTATTTCAGAGAATAAAGTGTGCATCGCACACTCCAAAAACCGGGTAAAAAGATTTTCCAAATCCTTATATTTAAGAGTGTATTCTTTTTAGAATTTATATGCCCAATTCACAACTTAAGACCCTTCAAAATTGTCCAAGACTTGTTCTTTTTTCACTTACAAACCCTATTTTCTCTTCCCACAACTCATTGATGTTTTTCAAAGTACAAGTAAGGGAAAACCCAATAATTTTCCCCCAAACTTCAATTCTAAGGTATGTATTAGAAAATCCCGTTCTTCCCATAACCAAGTTCAACTTTTAATTCCTCATTCTTTTCTTCTTTTATTTCAAGAACTCCGTAGAAGGATTTCTTTTTTATGTTTAATCTCAAAGGTTTTCAATCCTAAAGTTCCTCTCCATATATCTTCCTTCAAAGTTCAAAAACTCAAGTCAGCGCCAAAGTTTTAGTTTAAAATCTTCAAAATCATATGTGTGTGTATATTGAAAGATGGATTCTTTCGCCTTCATGTCTAAAGTTTCATGGTTTTTAAGTAAATTACTAAGAGTTTTAAATTAGGGTTCTAACCCAATACATGAATTATGTTGAATTCTTATTCCTAGTTATTTTCCATGATGTTTACTCATGTGATTTTTGTAAGTTTTCATAGGTTTTGTTTTTCTTTATGGATTTCACTAACATTTATGACTTTTGCACGATAATTTTCATGACTTATGATGATTTTTGTTATATTACATGGATTTAATATTATTTCTTTATTATGTTTGAAAAAATATGATTGATGAAGCAATATTATTTTAGCATTATGACTAGTCTATGATTTCCATCATAAAACATATGACGTGATATGATATGGAGCCCAATATCAAAATAGTAAGTTTTCTGATTATTATGAGATTCATATATGTCATCAATGTATATGAATGATTTTCTCATAATGGTAAGTATCATAACTAGATATGGAATAGACCATCAATGATTATAAATAATTTTCTCATAAAAGTCCATGAGTAGTATGACATTCAGATATGCCATCAATAACTATGGATAGTTTTGGATATTTAGATATGTCCCCCAATTATAATTAAGCATCAGTATGGTGCATATTTTGGGAGGATTATTTAGCACCGAGCGAATGAAAATTCTAGATAACCCAAGTTCTAGAACTATGTTGCCCACACAAATTTATGTTTATCCTCAATGGCCTTCCAGGATCCTTAGTAGTTAGGTTCTAACCTTAGATAGTTAGGACCCTTTCTTTTTAGTGTAGGGGTGTAGTACACTGAACTCCACATTTCTTGAATGGTTTATGTCGGATAGAAAAACTCCCACCATCTTCAACTGTCAGTTTTAAAATATGATTAAGCACGTTGTATGATTCACCAGTTTACAACATATATGACTATTTTTGTTATTATTATGATATCCAGTTTTCAGTTAAAATGTGAGTCACTACAACTTAGTTTTCATGATCTATTTTGATGCATTCCGTTCAACTTTTCTTTTTAGTTAAGCATGATATCTATATTACTTTATATGTTATACTTAAAAACTTCAAGTTCTCTAGTATTAATTTTTATGCATGTCGTCAGTCTTTATTATCCATAGTCCTAACTTTTAGTTATTTAAAGTATTAATAATTTTTCAGTCCTATAGATCAGACATGTTCCGGTTCACGGCTTAATAATAGATTTATAATGTCAGTCTCAATTTATGCATATTTAAATGCTCACATATCCAGATTTCCTACATGTATTATATTACCTATATTCAATTATAGTTTTTAAAAACTATTATCCCGCATACCAGTAAATTCAAGGTATTGACTCATACTCTAAGAGAACATTCACACTATAGATCCAAGTATTTCACTTAGCTTCATGGAAGGTAAATGCAAACAAATTCCAGTCAGCAGAGAGTGAGTCCTCTTTCTATGAGGACAATGTATATAGAGTTCCTAGATTATTTTATTTCTTTTCAGTTATTTAGAGTTTGCTTGGTATTTTTCCCAACTACTCATTAGTATTAGTGGAGACTTAATAGACAGTCTGTCAGGCAGTTGTGTCCAGTTTTCAACAAATGTATTTATCAATCACAATATTTTTCTTGTTATTTATTTATGCTCTGAAAGTTCGCCTATGTATCATATTCCGCATTACTTTTGAACCCAAGTTTTATACTTTATGCTAGGCCAAGGGCTATCTTGGAGCTACTTGTTTTCAATTACGCCCAGGGTATAGGCTCAAGGTGTGATAAGATTAGAGAAGAAATAGAAAAGATGGTACAAATTTAGGACCTTAATAATCAGTGAAACATGTACAATAACTTTCTTTGGACTTAGACATTTTATAGAACACCTTCAAATAAATTATCATGAGACATGAAGAGCTTAAATAACATTATTTATCTTGCACTTATAAGAGAATAAACATATACCATCTATGGTATTAACCGTAACGATGGAGAAGACACAACTTATTTGATACTTAAAATCTCAACAAGTTACTACTCCTAAATTTCCATAGGTCGAATAGATACCAAACTATATTAAGATGAAATTACTCATCAAAATAAAATGTATGAAAAACAAGTCTAAGACAGAAAACAAGGAGAAAGGATACACATAAGCTAACTAATTATTATTCTTACTTGAACCCCAAATGAGATTGGTCATAAACTCTAGTTATTGTTAGTGTTATTAAACTTGGACCGGACCGACCGGTTCGCTTGAGAACAGGACACCAGGCCAGCCCGGTCCGCCTGAAAATGGTTTTTGAGATTTTGGTATAAAAAGTAAAAACTTTTTTAGTCCTACCTTCTTTTTTCTCCAATCGTGACTCACGCCTGCTATTCCACATTTATGTTGAGCGATATTTTGTGGCCATTGAATATTATGTGGTAAAATTAAAGTTGAATGATATTTTGTGGGCTAGAAAAAATATACATATAAGTAAATTTATGCATTATTAAATCCGAGTCAAAGGGGTTTTTACGTCTAAATCAACCGGTCGGACCCATTGACCCCCGACCTCTGATCTCGTCCGAGTCGCTTGCCGAGTCGAGTTTAATAACACTGGTTATTGTAAGATATTATCCAAATAAACTTAAAACTTGAAGCTTAAAATTCTAGATCAAATAAAGATGAAAATTCTTTAAGTTTAATTAGAGAAGATGGCAAACAACAAGCTATGACTAAATTACTTTAACACAAATAATGATAGGGAGTAAAAAAAATTAATGAACTAGAGCTCCAAGCTCGTGAACCCAAAATTCCCTATTTCCATTGAGATTAACATGAAGATTAGATCAATTTTTTAAACCTTAAGGTGATAACTGATCTTATTACAAGGAAAGCTTTTAGTTATTTCACTCCTGTGTTTCATCTTCTTCCTCCACTTTATGACTTTGCTTCTGTATAAAAATGAAGTAGTTTTCTATAAACTAAAAAGATAATCTTTTGGCTGGCTAGAAAGCTCTCAGAAGTCCGGTAACTTAGAAAATTTGTCATGTTATTGATTTCAAAGTGAAAATATTTTACACAACAGTTCAAGTCATCAAAAAAATTGGTAATCTACAACTAGTAAAATTTGATTTCTTTAAATGTAAAATTATGTAGTGCCATCCAACTACCAGATAGGTTTGTTGTCATGATCTAAAAATGACAGTGATTGCACCTATTTCAATCCTTCTTGATAGATAAGTCAATACCATAATATAATAAAATATGAATTTCGACTTCGTTGGGGCCATCTAATAAGAGGAATAGAGATTGATTAGTGTCTAGCTCCAAATCATTACCAAAATCAATATAGAGATCCGGAGGAACACCCGAAAGATTAGTAGGAAAGACATCTAGAAATTCACAAGCCACCGAAACTGACTCTAGGAAAGGAGTATAAGCACTAGCATCCCAAATAAAAGTTAAATAGAATAGGCCCCCTTTCTCCACTAACCTCTGAGCATACAGGAAGGAAATCACTATACTAGTATAAAAACCTCTAGAACACTTCCACTCCACTACTAAAATACCTGGCATTGCTAAAGAAACAGTATTAACATGACAATTTAAGATAATGTGGTAGAGAGAAAGCTAATCTATACCCAAAATAACATCAAAATCCACGATATCAAAGATAATCAAGTCTACCCAAGTGTCATACGCTGATAAAGAAGCAATACATGTTTGGTACACTTGATCCACCACTACAGAATTATCCAAGAAAGTAGAAATAAGAATAGGTATAGAAAGGGAATCATACATCAAGTCAAATCCAAAAGCAAAGTAGGTAGACGCATAGGAATATGTAGATCCAGGATCACACAACACAGAATTAGGTTTATGACATACTAGACAATACCTAGGATAACTACATTTGAGGACTCGATGTCTGGACTACTGATAATAACATAGCACTGTCCTCCATCACCACCAAGATGAGTACTCCTCTACCACATCTTTTACCTGTAGACTAAGAACCCTTACCAAACTGAGAACCACCCTGACATTTGGATGGAGGTGTTATTGATTTAGTTAGAGTTTGAAAAGTCTGATGTAGGCCCCTCTATTAGGACCATGGACAATCTTTCCCTAAATTGGTTGGGGTTACCACAAGTATAACAATATCTAGGAATAATAATCTAATGAGAAAAAACCAATGCATCTATTTGGCCACCATGTCTAGAGACCCTCTAAGACTAGCCCTGATAACCCTTTCTCGAAGATCGCTATGATACCTATGTGAAGGAACCCACTCTGGATGATCACCCTTTAAACTCTGCATAGTTGCATGAAACCCTATACGACAAAGTGGGTAGTACCCTCTCTTCAAAGAACCTTTACCTCATGATGAGCCACTTGAAAATTGACTAGAAGTATGGGATAACTTTTCCCTCAAGTTACCAAACTCCTCTCTCTTTATCAACCCAGCCTCTTTAGAGGCCTCAACACCTCCTGAAGGGAAGATCCCTGTCGAGATACTCTAAACACTATTGTAAGAATAGAGTAATTCAATACCCTCATAAATCTACAAACTCTCTTACTTTTTTTGTAAGAATCGCCTAAGTATTCCTAGACACGACATAAAAATGAATCTTATACTATATCACAGTCAAGCCTTCCTAACTCAAATACTCAAAGAGTTGTCTAATTTACTTCCTAAAACTCCAAGGGACAAATCTATCATAAAAATCCTAGGGAAACACCTCCTTACTTTCAGAGACCCTACTGCGATAGATTCCTACGAGAATACCTCCTAGGTTACTGTTGAAGACCTTACTGGTCTAGAAATCAGATAGAATCCCAACCACTATCGGGTTGTGCCTCTCATATGAAGAGTAGTATAAAGAACCCCATGTGTCTCTGCTAATCTTATAGTCTCAAGCAATTCATGGTAAGTGGACAAGAACTCATGTACATTCTCAGTCTTTCCACCCTAAAACTGAGATGGATCCATCTTTTTGACTTCTCGTGATGACGCTTCTCATCATCAGCTAATATGGGCATAACCACACCCAGTCTCTAAAACTCAATAATAATACTCTACTATTCACAAACCACTGGTGAATGACCCACTAGACCCAACATAAATAGGTCTTATTGCTGATCTAGGGTTTGGGCCTCCACTTTGGGGTATGAACCTTGGGGTTTTCCAGTGCACCTTCACTTGGTGCCATACTCTTGAGAACTCCAAATAACCTCAATAATGTGTCTTCAAGAAGTAGTGTAACTGCATACTCAGGGGTACCTACCCCTCATCATTATCCATCACAGGCTCTGGGTAGCTGTTCTAACCTGCCTTCTAACCGGTGTTGTACCAGAGCTCTACCTCTGCCATGACCTTACCCCTATCTATAACTGGGATCTCATCAACTAGGGTAGGAACAACCTCATCTCTATCAGTCATTCTAATCCTATCCATCTGCCAAAAAGAATGAACAAGGAATCAAATCCCACATAGACTAAAAACATAAGAAAAAAATGAACAAACAAAAAGGAAAATTTTCCTAAAATGCTCTGTAGCCTCTCGAAGATAAGTAATGGAAATATCTGCACCGATCTATGAGACCCCATAAAGTTTTGACTTTTACACTGTAAGCCTTATAAATCTAACACTCTAACACCAACTATCATGATCCAAGAGCCGATAATGATAGAACCTGTCCCAACCCGCTTGGACAAGAAATCCAAACAACATGGAAAACAAATAGAGTAGGCAAGAAGATAGAAGGTCTAATATAAAAATAAAATCTAAACAACCCTATCCTAAAACCCGAAGACACTATGTACAAGACGTAGAATAATACAAGATCCATAATAAATACAATACAAGTCTTAACATGTCTCAATATTCAAAATAAATACAAGAAAAATATAAAAAAATCCACGAACCAGTAGGTTAATATCAATCTTCTACCTCATGGAATCCAAGAAGAGAAATGAAACATGAACAAGGAGGAAGATCATGGAACTTAGGGCACTCACCTACATAAAGTGTAGAAAGTGAAAGGGTGAATACCAAAAATAATGAGTATCCATCAAGTGTCATTAGATGACCCTAAACCTAAGCAATGAAGAGAACCACCTATAGTCCTACCAACCCTAGAACTATAACCTACACTTAGGAAATGCCAACCAGCAACAGTATACACAATAAATAATATCAACTGAACTCAAGTAAGTAATAAAAATCACAATCTCAGATAATCTCAACCAAAGTATATAAGTGACACTGAATCATCAAATACCTCATCCAAACAACACAGAGAATTAATAAGTAAAAGGAGGAGATTATATATTATGTACTACATAGCCAGCCAATATGATTCATGTTTGTCCTAATGTACACACCTTCTTCCAATCCTAATAGTTAAGACCCATGGGACTTCCTAAGCTATGTACTACCCATCACATCAAGTCAACTACTGATAATACTTGACTGCTTGGTCCCGTCATATTAGGTCAAACATCAACAAGACTTGTATATCAATATCTCATTTTTATATTATACCCATCTCATATCCGATCAAGTTTCACAATATCCAAGCCCTTTTCATGGTACAATACCCATTTCAACAACACATAATAAATCCAATACAATATAATATGAAAGGATATTATATGGGAAGAAAACAAGGGCCTCTTATGGGATTCACATCAGGTAACTATCAATACAATCCTTTACATGGGCATCTCAATCAAGTAAAGTAGCAAACAAGCCCCACGAGCATCTCAACAGATAAAGTATCAAATAAGCAAATCAACATCTCTTAAAACTTCATAAAACTATCAAGTATATGACCCAAGCCTAAATCTCATCTCAATTTATGAACAACAATAGAATCCGCCAAGTACCACATTTATTATCAACCTACTTCTATTTTTAGTCCGAATAAGTAGATCGACATCCATAGAAACACCCGTCACCTTATTTTCATTGGTCCCCCATTGGAAATCGTTACTCCTTCTATGAATAACAAGTAAATCAAGTATCACATAAATCAAAAAAATTAGATTAAGATTCATAGAACCTCAATTTTCCTTAAATTTGAGCCAAACAAAGTAAACTTAAGCTTTTCCTTTTTGAAGAGCTTCTGAAATAGCAAAGCCTGGTTAATAACAGTTTATACATAAGAAGATATGAACAATGATATCCATTTTGATATACTCTAAACTGGTCCAAAAATTCAAATCCAAATCTATAAGACAAATTAGAAATTCTCTTAAAATCATATATAACGACCCTCAAGATCTTTTTTGTATTTTTATGACTCTCTCGTACTTAGGGATTTCTTGTAACTTCCCCAAGTCATTTACAACTTACTAGGATTGATATGTTGGATCGCTGGCAGTTATTAAAGTTTCGTTCCATTATAATTATAGATTTTTTAGGACTTACCCAGCTCATATAATCACGAGTATTGTTTTTGTTGGTTCCGATGAGTTTGGAATATTGATTGTATGAATATTTCATATATGAAATATCAAAATTGGACTCCGTTTCCATTCCGTGTGCCTTTTAATTTTATTTAAAATATTTGTCAAGAAGGAACCAAGGGGACCTATTTATCATCCAAGGGACTGATAAATTGGTGGCTGATAAATCTTCCAGATGACTGATTTATCATCCAGTTAATAGTCCTGTATTGAGTTGTCTTCTCTGCAATTTTTCTTAATTTCTTAAAATTTTAGAGGGTTTCTTAGGTTTTCAGAAGTGAATTAAGAGCTTATAAAAGTTGTTTGGACAAATTCTAATCCGTAAAACTTATTACAGTGGTTCTACGATCATTTCTACTGGATAAGTCTTTATTTTTTATATTATATAATTTTTTTAGGCTCATATCTTTCATTTCTATAGTTAAATTGAGCCCTATTTTGTGCCACATGATGTATGAGTTGTGCTCTATGTGTTGGTATAAATATTTCTTTTTTGAGTTGTTAGGGTTTACGAACCCATTTTTAGTTTAATTTTGACCCCACTATTTATATAGAAATATGGGTCTTATTTTACTCGTATTGAAATGTGTGTTATATTTTTTCTAGGACCATGATTTTGTGCTTTGTATGTGATTTTTGGATATTTGGGCACACTTCTCAAGGATATTGCCAAAATTCATGTAGGCTATGGTCTATTTTCTTCAGACTAGGTATTAGTGCAATATATGTATGGTAAAGAGATAGCTCGGGGCTGGGATTACTAGTCAACGCTGATATGCTTATTATTCTAGCCTATGGCATGCTTAGCTAGATTGTAGCTTAACTACTTACCCTGGTACTATATTGTCCTGTTCGCGTGATTAACGCCGACTCTGGACCGTAGTGTGGTTGGGGAGGAGTAACACCTTTAATGTGTATTGTTTTATGCTTCCTCTGGACCGTAGTGAGGTTGGGGAAGGATTATACTAGTGATTAGAGCTTAGTAGCTATCCCCTAATTTAGGTTGGTGGCTTTAGAGATGATCTAGGTAGGTTGATTATTTTGTATTCTACCTGAGTTTTATGTGTGATTAGAGAAAGTACGGTCCTTTGGGCCATGGATCGCCGGATATGGCATTATTGGGTGGTTAGCAGCCCTGTGTGTTGATATCCTGCCTTAGCCGGGTGCGAGCCTAGGAGTGGGTAGTATTGGACTGATTTATGAGATCTCTGTATTTTCCCTATAGGGGTGTGTGCTTGGACCTTGATGGGCTCCCTCTGGAAAGCTATGATATCTTTTTTATGATTACTCGAGGCTCGGGACCGTAGTTGGGCTAGGAAAGGATATACCTTGTGACTAGGGCTTGGCAATGATCTTATGGATTCTAGTTAGCCGCCTTAGATAAGTCTAGCCTACTGATTGTTTCTGTTTAACGAGCATGCATTGAATGTTTTAAAAGTAACTTGTTTTGTTTTACAAAATAATAATTAGAAACTAATTTCTTATACATATTTATACTTTCCACGACTATGCTTGTAAGTAGTATAGAGCTATTTTCTTATATCGTTGAAGCTATTTTCTCACTGTCATTATGATGTTTGTACATTGCCTAGCTATTGGAGATGGGTTTTATTGAGACATGATCTATGGGCTAAGCCCTAGTTTTGTCCTTTTGGACTTGATGACTATGGAACTGATTAAATTTTATGAGGATTTTTATATATGGCATTGGATCCCTCCACGTACCTCTGACCTGGGTGGGATATATTGTATGGCCAGGGGATAGGTATACTGGGGTAGGTTTGGTAAGTATACATGGCAGCTTTTGTGGATCTTCTCCTGACAGAGTCTTGTGATGGAGAGGGTGCGTACGGGCATTATTTACATATCAGTACCCCCATGCATTGCATCATTTCACGTTTGGTTG
>JBDJHY010725146.1:0-15677 GCA_039654485.1 Withania somnifera | reverse complement strand
GGTTAGTTTTGAGAAGTTTCTAATCAATAAAAGAAAGTGAAGTTTCTTTTAATCTTTTATACAATTCTCTAAAGTTTTGATATTTGATGCAGAAGGAACTTCTAGAATTTCTCCATGTATAATTGCATTCAGGGTGAAATCCACAACCACTACCGAGGCAACAATGCTCTTAATTTTGTGATTAGTAAATCCCCATAGAAGTCATGAACCTCTTGCTCACATAACACCATTGGAGGTTCAAACAAATATTTCCATCCCTGGGCTTCAACCATAGCTAAGAGTCCTTCCATTCCTGGCATTGAGGCAATATCAGGGTCAAATATTCGACCATTCAACACATTTTGGTTCCTCAACTTCTCACTTTGTGTCTCAAAGTTGGGATCAGGAGTACGAGGCCTGACTCCTTTTCCCTTCTTCATACTGGGACCAAGTCCCTTATTTATCACTTTCAGTCGAGGTTTTTTCTTTGTATTGCATATTTATGGTTTCGATATACCCCCTTCTTTAGTGCTGATCCTTTTGCATTTGGAGACCTTCCCAGAACTAGGTCCTTCTCAATAGTTTTAGAAGTATCAATATTTTCAACATTGACTACGGTGGTAGGATCTTCTGGTTCATTTTCAACAACCACAACCTTTCTTAACCTTCGCCTATTATCTGTCTTGTTCTAATATTATAGCAGCACATCCTCATAATCTTTCTTTACCTTTTGACTTGTAAGTTTACCTTTCCTGATATCTTTGACATACTTCTACGAGGATGAGGAACAACGATAGAAGGATATTTCTAAGGGGAAATCATCATCTTCATGATGAACCAAAGAGGGTCCATTCTTTTCTACCTCTTGGTCCATGCCTGAGGGTTGAGGAGTAAAAGTACCATTCCATTTTGGTGAAGAAAGATGTATAGAGGACCCATACTTTGAGGGTACACTCTGAATCTCCTTTTCACTTTGTCTTTGGTTTTGTCCAAGGCATGAATGAAACCCTCGATAACTTTATTTTGATTTTCCAACATGTTTGACATCAGGATACTTATTTTCATAATATTTATCTCAACAGATGGTCCCTATAGAATTCAAGAACATCAGTGTTAGTTTTAGTTTGCAAGGGACCTGCTTCTTCAGGACCTACATGCCAAACTTTAGTCGTACTAGAAATTAGGAGTTCCCTTTCACTTCTCTCTCCTTTAGAATATTCTAGTTTCTTATTACAATTACTCATGACTTCCTCATCCTTACCCATCTAAAAAATCTCCATCGGATACCCTATGTGTATAACCTGACCTTTGATGGTATTCTTATTGAGTAGCAATCAGTGATGCTTGAGATATTTTTTCAAAGAGAATTTGATTTGGAGAGAGGGTATTTTTATGGAATGATGGATGATGTCAGTGATGCAGACGACTGAGGGAGGTTTCACGGTGATGGTAGAATGAGAGAGTCACTCGGTAGTGGAGAAGGGTTTAGGGATTGTGTAGAAGTCATAGGTGGAGGAGAGGGAGAGTTTGGTTGAGTCATGAGCACTTTTTTTAGTGTTTTGATGCAACTCAAGGAGGAATGGAACTAACAAGTATAGGTTTAGGAAGTCCTTTTAAGAAAAACAGTCAAGGAGAGAGAGAAGATATATGATAGAGAAATAGACGATCAAAATTGTTTTAAAGGGTAGATTGATGGGATGTGTCTGACTGAGATAGAGGATGACAGTTAACTGGGGAGATTGTTTTATGGTGTCATTTGAAAGAGTGGGAAAAAGAGAATGTGTTGCACCATTACATAGTCTAAATATTTTAAATCATATGGTTATATGCACGTACCTGGTGAGAGACCGGATCCTTTAAGAAGGTGACTGCTATTTTGATGCTGATGAGAGTTCTTATCTGGATCCACCTGTTGATCTCTCATAAGTGTATACATGAAACTGTATGAGAGTTGAGTTATATAATATCCCAAGAACTCAACAACTGATACCTACCATCATTTTCTCACCAATAAGTGAGACATACCGAGATAATGGAGAAGAACTATAAGGGGCTTTGATCAGTCCTAATCTGAACTTGTTCCTTTAAAAGATTTCTCTGCTCAAGGCTTTGGTAAAAATATCTGTGATCTGATCCTCCGAACTACATAACTTCATACATATTACACCCTTTTCAACATTGTCTCTCAAGAAATAATGTCTGATATCAATGTGCTTGGTCTTCTTATGTTGAACAGGGTTTTTGGCTACGTTGAAAGCACTTGTATTGTTACAAAATAGAAAAAATAGTTGGTAATCGCACCAAAATCTTCAAGTTGTTTCTTGATCTATAGTAATTATGCACAACATGAGGCAAAAACTACATACTCTACTTCTACAGTAGAGAGTGTAACTAAAATTTTCTTCCTGGAACCTAATGAAATTCGTGATGACCCAAGAAAATTTTCCATTCCAGATGTACTCTTCCTATCCACCAAGTATCCAGTGTAACCTACATCAGCATACCTAGCAAGCTCAAAGTTATCACCGGAGGGATAGAAGAGGACCAGGTTCCCTATACCCTTCGGATATTTGAGAATTCTTTTAATAACTTTCAAGTAATATTTCTTGGGACAAGATTGAATTGTATATGCCAACACTAAATACAATATTTGGTTTGCTATCGGAGACCCAATGATACCTCTATACATAGTCTCATTCAGAGGCACCTGACTAATATATATCTAACTTTGATGATGTACCAATTGGTGTGTCAATGGGTTTGACATCTTTAGTTTAAATAGTGTCAATAGCTCCTTGATGTTTTTCTGCTGACAGATGGTAGTACCTCCCTTTTTTTACTCCACCAGCAATCCAAGGAAGAAGTTCAATTCTCCCATCATGCTCATTTTGAATTCATTTCTCAGGGATTTAGAAAAATCCTCACACAATGAGTTCAAAGTAGCTCAAAATATGATGTCATACACATAAATTTAGACAATGAGAAAAGTTCTTCCTTGTGTCTTGAGAAATAATATTTTGTCTAATTTGCCTCTTTTGAACCTATTATCCAGTAAAAAACCTGGATTACCTCTTATACCACGCTCTTGGAGCTTGTTTCAGTCCATACAAAGCTTTTTCTAACTTGTAGACAGTATTTGGAAAATCAGGATCTTCAAAACCTAGGGGCTGCTTGAAAAACACTTCTTCCTTGAGGTAACTATTGAAAAAGGCACTCTTCACATCCATTTGGAACAATTTAAAATTTCATATGAGATGTAAATTCTATTAAAATTTGGATTGCTTCTATCCTAAAAACTGGTATAATATTTCATCATAGTCGATTTCTTCTTCTTGATTATATCCCTGAACAACCAATCTGGATTTGTTCTGTGTAGTATTCTCGAGCTCATCCAACTTGTTTCTGAAAACCCACCTGACTCCTATTACAGTTCTGTCAACAGGCCTAGCGATCAGATGCCATACCTAATTTCTTTGGAACTATAGGAGTCCTTCTTGCATGGTATTTATCCAGTTAGCATCTCTGAGTGCTTCCTTGATACTTTTTTGGATCAATTGGACAGAAAGGAAGCATCAACAAACAAATTTTCTTGATTTGGAACTTGTCTAGATTCCTGAGTGCAGAGGGGATAATAAATTGTCTAGAGGATCTGAGCTTCTGTGTTTCCAGTTGACGACCTGTACACTGACCTGGGATTCAAAAAGGACCCGATTCTATGGGTTGTTCTTCTTCTTTTTTCGACCATGGAAGCTCAGTACCATCCATGTTTGGTTGATTCTTAGTGTAGGGACCCGTTTGAGATTGTCCTTCTAAGGGTCTCCTATCATTTAAATATTTTCCATTATTTGTTTATTCCTTCTTCCTTTCAGAGTTATCCTTTGTGGTTACTTCGTTAGATTTAACATTATGAAGATGAAACAACTCCTTTTCTTCAGCTTCATTAGGTCCCTCTCCCTTTTGAGTTTATTTCTTTCATAAAAAATCCAATGAATGCTTTCTCATTACATTGAGTCCTCTTGTTAAAGATACAATAAGCCTTTCTATTTGTGAAGTACCCAAGAAAGATGCCTTCATCACTCATGGGATCAAATTTTCCCCGTAGATTCTTCCAATTATTCATACAAAGCATCTGCATTTAAACACCTTCAAGTTGAGAGCCTTTATTTCCTTCCATAGAGCAACTCATATAGAGTTTTCTCAATGAAGGACCAGATCAAACACCTGTTTGTTACATAGCAGGCAGTATTCATGGCTTTTGCCCAAAATCTCTTGCACACACCACTTTCAATCAACATTGTTTGAGAAATGTCTTTAAGGTTCAATTCTTTCTTTCAACCATACCGTTATGTTGAGGTGTCCTAGGAGTAGAGAAGTTGTCTAATTCCATTTTCAAGGAAAAACTCATCAAATATGGAGTTGTAAATTCAGTTCCATGATCAGACCTGATGCTCACCAACTTATTCCCCAGCTTGATCTGAATATGCTCAACAAATGCTGATAATATTGAGAAGGTTTCAGCCTTACTTTTTAGGAAGGAGGTCCATGTGAATCTGTAAAAGTCATCAACAATTACTAGAATAAATTTCTTTCCACCCCTGCTAGCAGGAACTTAAATTAGGTACTAGTAGATATCTACTGGTTATAATATTACTTAACAATACTATAAATGGACATAATTTTCCTTTGCAAGTTGCAATAATTTCACTATCTACTTCCTAGGAATTGAGAAGTAATGATCTTAACATTCTTCTTACTTTTTCTTAGCCTATTGCTTATTAGTATTCTTGCTAGATTCTTGTATAAATCATGGTGGTATCCAATTTCCATAACACATTTGATGAAATCACAGGGGATAAGAGGTCCACCTTACAAGTTTCCTAATGGTAATGACACAGAAATTAGAGACATGCAAATGAAATCCAATTCTGGTTCCATGGAGCTAAGACATGACATATTCTCAAGATTGCAACCTCATTTCCATTCATGGATCAAGCTCTATGGTAATTATACTTGATTAGGTAATTTAGACGTACTTATTTTCTTCTTTGGTTTAAAAGAGGAACGAACTTTCTTTTCTTTGACACTAGCATCACAGACTTTGGATGTTTCAAACTTGATCTTTGGAAGATCTCTTACATGATCTTTCTTGATCAATTTTTTTAGCAGAGAGAAACTCACATGACCCAACCTCCTGTGCCATAGATCAGAGTCATCATTCTGAACACTCATACATGTCAAGTTTCCACCACACACTCAGCTCAAGTCAGCAACGCATACATTCTTTCACCTTTTAGCAATCAACTAAGTATCACCACTTTTGATGTTAGAGATAGTGCTTGATGATGAATGAAATTTTACTTCGTTCAATTTGTCAAAAAATTGACCAACACTCGACAGAATATATTTCAGTCCATTCATAGTAGATATCTTCAATAGCTGAGAGAGATATTTTTCAGTATTTCCTACATCGAGTATGTATCCCTTTTTCCATCTTTGAAGGACTCACTTCCTTCTTAAACAACTTGGAATGAGAGAAGATTATCAATTCTTCGAGTCGTATGTCTTGAGTAATCTCTGTCCATGAACCATTTTTTGTTTCCACCTCCCACTCCCACTTGCAATCAAGATCAGTGTTTAGATTTAGGAACCCAAATCAAATTCGGATCCCAGTAACGGACAAAGGACGGATTAGACTTCTTTTGGTCGAGGCAGGAAGTATGGTATGAGCATTTGAGGGATCAAGTTCTTCTGAATCTTTCTTACTTTTGGCATACTTTTGGTTCTTGAATTCAACATTAATTCTAATTTGACAAGTTTACTTAAAGTGACCATTGTTACGACAAAAGTTACACAACCAGTTATCAGGATTTGAGGCATATTTGCTTTGAGGGTTGTATGGTGTATTTCTCTTTCTAAATACATCCCCTCTCCTAGATTTAACCGGATATTTCTAATATTATCTAGGTCCACAGAAGAACTGGTCTAACAACGGGGCTTCTTAAGGTCTGCCTTAGTTCGGTTTAGGTATTCTTCCAGTTCCTGGTTTTTCTCTAGGGTTAAATTAAGTTCCATTTTGAGATTTTCTATCTTACACTCAAGATCAAAGAACACATCACTTACCTTTTTGTTTCGCTTACACCCCGACTTAAGGTTGGCTTTAATTTATACTTGAAGGACATCATTTTCAAGATACAATTGATTTATTTCATTTTCTAGTTTAGGCACTTTACAAAACAGCTTCATATTTCCCTCTTCTGACTCAGTAAGTTCATCAACCATGGATTTTTATCATTTATCAGAGTGTGATATGCATAAAAAATAACACTATCCAAAGATCTAAGTTGCTTTCTAGAATAGTTTTCAAATTCTACTGGATATCAAGAATACTAACCTCATCATCATTATCATCATTCTCATCATCAGACTTTGCTATGAGACAAAAGGGAGAGTCAAAGTTTGACCTCTTGCAATCCACATCCACCGTAGATACATCTTCAACCATTTTTTCTTCCTTCTCTTCAGACTCACTAGACGAATCTCTCTAAATAGCTAGAGCTTGCCCAACTATCTTATTAGCTTCCTTCTTTCTATCGCTGTCAGCAACTAGGTTCCTTCTTAGTCCCTTGTTCTGATTTGTCTTGGTTTATTCTTTGTAGTTCAACTTGTGAAAGGGACACTCCTTGATAAAATCTCCAGGTTTCCCGTATTTGTGACAACAATCAGTTCTCTTTTGCATATTTCACTCCATCATTACCTCATTACCTCTATTGAGAAACAATTCATTCTTTTTGACTATCTTTTGAAACCTCTTAGCCAGATACTCTATGTCATCATACTCTTCGCTTGAATCACTCTTGGATGCCTTGAAAACTAAGTTTTTTTCTTTCTTTGGCTCTCTTATTTCTTAGTCTTCCTGCTTCTTTAGTTAATAGGTATTTAGGTTTCCAATCAGTTTCCCCATGGTCTTCAGTTGGATTTTTTAGATTATGGTATGACATTCACTTTGCTCTTCCATGATGGTGGTAGAATGCTTAAAATATTTCTCACCAACTTGTTTGTTTTGGTTACTTCCCTGAGGCATCAAAGTTCATTAAAAATAGAAACGAATATGGTGTGCATCTCATGAATAAATTCACTCTTATTCATTTTGAAAGCTCATATTGAGTGGTCAACATGTCAACCTTGGTTTGATTTACTTGGTTGGTACCTTCATGGGCCATCTAAAGAGCTTCCGAAATCAGATGTAGAGATACAATTCTACTCATCAGGGCCAATGCCATACGCCAAGATCTTCTTCTCCTTGAAGGTTGTCTCAATCATTTTCCTGTATGCATCACTATACTACTTCCTGGACTTGGGAACACATCTGGTGACTTTCCCTTCAGTCAAAAATTTCATGCGGACATAAGGACCATCACAGATGACGTTCCAGAGTTCACTATCATCAGCCATGATAAAATCATACATCCTTATTTTCCACCATACATAGTATTGACCATTGAATCTGGGTGGTCTTGTAGTTGATTGTACTTCTTCAAGATTTGGTGGAGAAACCATTAGAATCATTTATTTCTAGGTGTTAACTTTTTATAAATTCCTGCTCTAGTAGTAATTGATGGTTTGAAAGTGTCCACAACACTGTAACGAAACTAGTCTCTCCTCTGTTCAATGCACCTGAATACTAACGTTAGTGAGGAGTAAATGAAAACTAAGCTAACAACCAGATCCTTGTCAGATATTACACCAGAAATAACAGTAAATAGCATAACGTAAGAGACACATGATATTTAGTGGAAACTCCATGCTCAACGGAGAAAAACAATGACTTACTGCAATAGGATTTCACCACAACTTCCACTAAAACAAAGAGCAATGTTCAGATTATAACCTGTTACAATCCTAGGATTTAAACTCTTCATCCCTACCCCTTGCAACACCTCTGTTGTAAGCATGCTTTACACTAATTTTAACGTAAAAACTTAAGCAACTAACTCAAGATACCCCCCTCCAACTGTGGAACGAAAAAAGAGAGAATAAAAAGTCACCTACACAAGCTTCTCCTATTAGAGGGGTAGGTTTTCTGTTACAACACTACAACATTAAAGTTCAATGACTAAAATAGAATGAGCATTTATAACCGGGAGTAGGTCCTTGAACTGTTGAATTTTTTTTAGATTCTTAGGAATTTTGAGGCATCTATCTTTTAGTAAATGTAATTTTTGATTGAGAAAGTTGACTATTGTTTTACTATCATAAAGTATATATATGTATTACAAAAAGAGTACAAATTCGAACCACTCGTAGCATTGGCCTAAGGTGACGAATTAAGTGAGGCATTACATTTCTAATCTCTCATTCTAACATTCCAAGTCTTCAACACTTAGACGAAATTCTCTCCAAGGTGCTGCGGAAAGTTTCTTTTTCAAAGAGCTCCAATTCAAGATTCCACCCGAAGTTTCTCCTCTAAGGCTTCATAAATAGGTATGTGGATATGCCATAAGAGTTTTAAGAGTTAAGGTTCTTACACAGAGTTATCTAAATGATTTGAGTTCACTCTTCTGTGATATTTTTATAATCATGTTCGACAAGCTTTTTAATAAATTTCTAATGCTATAACATAGTACTCATACTATTTCCACGTCTAAGCATGATATTAATTTTCAATTTGTTTCTCATTTAATTTTTTCCTTTGTGCTATTGATTCAGTTTATTAGTTGTATTCCCACATGGATACATGATAACACCTATTTTATTTTGATTCTTTAGAATGCGATACATGTCTTAATATGTATTTTAAATGATTGAGTAAACTATGCATACAATATTAGTTCTTAGGTTATTGTGCAGCATTCCTTAGTGTATCTTTATCTTCTGATCACAGTTTTAAATAAATATCATTTTCAGGCTTAAACTAAACACACTCAGTATTTTAGAATCAAATTGATCACAAATTTAGGCTATGAGATTAGCATGACTAGTATAATCTCATGTAAATCATAATTTTACCACTCTAGTTCAATTTTCATGATTAGCTATTGCAAATAGACCAATAATAATCATGATAAATTTTTTATGCCTATTATGATCTTATATATTTCATTACTAGTATGATCGGTAGGAGCATCAATTTTTTATTTTTGGGAGTAGTATCTAGTACTGAGTGGATGAGAAATCAGGTCTTCCGTTTGTAGAGGTTGACACTATATTCCCAAACTACGTCGCCACCGTAGGTTTTCGTGCATCTCATATTGGCTAATCAGTTTAGCGGATCATAGTAATGATTCTATATCTTTGGTCGGGTATAAAAGACCCTCTTAGCGGGGATATTAGCTAGACTTCGTGTTCTTTTTATGAAGAAGTTGGTTATGAGAATCTCCTATCTATGTTCTATTGTATTCAATTTTTAGTTACATTTTACGACTTATATTTTCAATTCATGGTTTATGATAATAGATTTTAATGCATGACTGTAAATTTTTTTTAGTTGTATAGTTCAACTCAGCGTTGCATATGTATTCAACTTTTCAGTTAAATCTATGACGTATTTGAGTCATTACAGCTCAATTTTATGATTTTATATCAGCCTTTGAGGGTTACCTTAGCAGCTTGATCCTCGTTAACTCTAATTCAACATGATTACATTTGTTCAGTTTCTTGCATATTGCATGCCTGCATACTTAGCACCATCTCTGTACTAACGCATTCTTTTTATGACTACATTGTCTTATTATGTAGATTAAGGCCTATTTCTCAGCGATTGAGAATTTCCAAGATTTACATTCTCTTCAGCTTATCGAGCAGTGAGTCCTCATATTCCAGGGAAATTCAAGTTTAGTTAGATTTCAGACTATTCCCCTTTTATTTCAGTACTATTTTGTTTCAATATTTCAAGTGAGCTTGAGAGTTGTTTTAGCCGCTATTCAGTCTTATGTTAAGTAGAGACTTTTCAAAAAGAATATAGTATTCAACTTATGAATTTGACGTTGATATTTTATTTCAGATTCATTTAGTATTGAAATTCAGGTTTCTCATTATAATTATATTTATTCCTTCTGCTCATGATTCACTGTTGTCAGTAGCTGTGCCAAGAACCATGGGTTATCTTGGACCATTTGTGGTTTTAAGTATCGTGTCTCATTTAGGGTATAGACTTGAGGCATGGAAAGGTTGTTATCGGAGCACTACGTTGTAAGAGTAATAGGATATTCTGAAATCTATATTTAGTAGAATTTTATTATGGGTATGAAGCCGCCACATATTAAATTCAAAGGTTTCGAGATGTTTTAGGAGTGATTTTCCTTTCTTTTATGATCTAAGTCATGCTATTAGTCTATCATAATATTTATCTAACTCATGCCTTACATTTGTTTCATGCCCCAAGTCTACATGCTTGACGTAACACAGTATTTAAAACCACGAGTGGCTCCAAGCTAACCCTTGGACTGACATGAAATATAAAACCTGGGATAAGAAGTAATATAGAAGATGAAAAATGGGATAAAATTAATAAATAATAAGAAAAATTTTGTGACTAATAAATACATTATTCAAAAACTAGATACAACTATTTGACTGACTGACTATGAAGCCTCTAGTATTACAGATAAGTAGTTTGGAAAACCCGCAATAAAAATCTAAATAACTGAAAAGAAATAAAATAAGTTGAGAACTTTGAATACATTTCTCTCGTAGAATGCGGACTCGCCATTTGCTTACTGGAATCTGCATGCTTTTACTATCCATCAAGTTTAGAGGATTACCTGAATCTACATTATGAATTCCCTATAATAAATACAGCTTCTTGAAAGCTCTCGACTCTGGAGACGGAGGTAAAGGCAATTGTAGGCATAGAGTATGTGTCAGTACTTTGAATATAATGGTATGTGAGTTTAAGCAATAAATTTCAAAACATAGTTGAACTTATGTAATAAAATACATTATTAGAATCTAAGTATGAGAGTATCTTTACTATGCAAAAATTGAGACTATAACTATGAATTTGTTACTGAACTATGAACTGAAACATGTCTGGACTATAGAAATGAGAAACCATAAATACTTTGAACAAGTAAAATCTATAATTATGAGATAATAAAGTCTGGTTACATGCATAGAGACAAATACTAGAGAACTGGGGGTTTCTAAGTAAAACGTGTAAAATCGTATAGAAATTACACTGAACTAAAGATAACTAGGATGAACAGCTAAAGGAAACTCATAGATCCAAATAAATTCATAAACTAAGATAAATCATAAATAGAGCTAAAATGACTCAAGTATATCACGCGTTACAATTTGTAGTCATAAACTATATCGAAAATAATGTTGTAAGCTATAAACTTTAACTGAAAACTGAACGTTGAAGATGGGTGGGATATTTTTCTAACCGAATCCTTAATGCGGTAAAGAACCATGAATATGTGGATCCACTAAATCGAGCCCAATCAAGCTAAAAACCTATGACAGAAACATAGTTCTGGGATTTGGTTTCTCTGAAACCTAAATCCATTTGGTACTAGATGCTACTCCTAAAATTAAAATACAAGTCCTTAAAAAATACTGACCTGCACATGATCATTGATAGTATATAACATTTCTAATCATGAAAACAAAATTGGACTAGTAAAATAATGCTATATTTAATCCTCTACTAGTCATACTGAAATAATCCGAGTCTGTGATCAATTTGATTTTTGAAATACTAAATATTCTTAGTTTAATCCTAAAAACTGATATTTATATAAATCTATGATCTAAATATCAAAACATATTAAGAGACATACAAAGTCTGAAACTAATCCTTTATACATAATTTTAGCAAATACTTGAAATACTGAATATGACATATAAAACATGCTTAAAACTGAAAAATAGATTGAGTATTATCATATAGCCATGTGGGAATGTAATTGATAAACTTAACCAATATCAAAAGGACAATTGTTTCATGAAAAACTGGACTAAAAACTGAAATCATTATTAAATATGAGGATAATTTAGATTCTATGTTAAAACATCAAAAATCATGATAAAGGTTCTAAAACATGTTTGCCATCATGAAAATATCATATAAGATTAAATGTAAAACATGTGATTAAATTTGGGTAAGAACCATAACTCATTGAATCATGAAATTTATCTTGAAACTTGTAATCTGGCCATGAGAGTAAAAGAAATTTTTTATTGAATACCCACATATTTGATTATCAAGATTTTGGACTAAAAATTTTGGTGCAGACTTGACTTTTCTTGAGTCTAAGGAAGAACACTTGATTTCTTGGAGAAATGCTTTGATCTTGAAATCTTGGAGGTTGATCTGGAAAAGGAAACTCTTTTATAGAGTTCTTAGGGTGGAAGAACTAAGAAAAAACTTGGGTGGAAGGCTTTTTTTTGTTTCTTTAATTTTTAACTTGAAAACTTTTGGGTTCGTGAACTGGAGAAGATGAACTCTAGATTCACTTTGAGCTAATTGATTGATACTTGAAAGTTTAGATGGATGTTATGAGAGGGATACTAATTTTTATAGATAATATACTCCTTGAAACATCTAAAAATGACTTATAATGGGGCTAAAAGGCTTGTGAAAAGACCAAGTAACCCTTGAAAAGCGTCGAAGAAAGTTGCTGAAATTTAGCAGCAGTGGCCATACGACTTACCATACGGGTCGAATGGATGTCATAGGTTATGTTCAAGTGGTCATATGGCTTTGAAAGAATGACAAGACTTCACTAAACTGGACATAATGTTTTACTCTGAAATTGAAATAACAAGCAGTTTGTTGTGTTGGAAACTTGATTCAAAGTGCTTTAATGTGCTAGCAGCCTTTTTAAAAACCAGAAGGGAAGAAAGAGCCAATTGAAATTTAAAGAAGAAAAGAATTAGTTATAGGACACACAACTCATTATATTTTTGGAGATATAATCGCTTAATGTTGATCCTTGTAGAATCTTAAATTAAAAATTATCCCGATAGAAAGACTATCAACTCAACTTTGTACTAAGGGATACTTAGGGCCTTAACTTATATCCAAGGAACTAAAAATATTTAAGAATGGACGTAAACACCTAGTTTCAAGATAAAAACATTAATGAAGATTTTATAGAAATCACTCTGCATGTCCGGACGTATGGACCATACGGGGTCCCCTATATATGTAGATAGAAATGATAAAAGGAGGCTCCTTTCCATGACACACTATACAGACCGTGGGGAACTGGTATGGACCATATGGTTGTATGTATGATTTGAGATGGAAAAGGGACAAAATCCTAATTTCCAAAGTCACTTCCCACATACCTATGCATAGCAGTACAGGTGCACCATGGGTTGTACCTCTTCTTGTGGGTACCTGGGACTTCAGTTTGAGAAAGGTTTTCTCAGCTATTTTTTCTATTGAATTCAAGTTTAGACAACTTTTGAGTATGGAACATGTAGGGGTAGGGGGTCTTAAAATATCCCCTCCATGGGATCATTCATTCTTGAATGAAGGCTGAAACTAGAAAAACCAAGCTTGAACTTATAGAGGTGAGCACTAATATAACTTAAAGTGAACACTAATCTAAAAATGAACTGAGCTAGTATCGGTGAGAATAAATACGGACCTGATCATTAACTGAGCGCATATATAACTTATACTGATAGTTGATCTAAACACGATCATTATTTATATCTGAACTTACAAAAGATGCAACTGAATATACTAAGTACAATTGCATACATGGAAGCCATTTTAGATTGTCAAGTAAATATAAAATTTGAGAGAGGAAACCATAGAATAGGGAATAGTTACCTCAAATTGAACTGAAACTAGGAGGAAACAATGAAGCTACACAACCACTATATTTTTTTATGAAGGATATTACTGGGCTGAAAAGATAGAAGTCATTACTGATGGGGATGATTACGGAAACTATCTATCATGGTTGGGGCTGATTTAGTCTGGGAGAAAAATTCAACTAAGAAACATATCATGCAAAACATATCAGAATCACGTAGAACATTCATATTGTGGGATTAAGGCTAAAAGAAAAGATGGGAAATTACTGGGTCCATCTGTCTAATTTTCGGACTGAATTAATGGGATATAAGAAACAAATTCATTCTGAGAATTTAGAACTTAACTGAAACATTCATAACACAAATGCACGTATAGATCTACGAGGTAATAGGTAGCATGACAAATTTTTTGAGGGTCACTGCAAGACAAATATTTGTTTCCTTAGGCTCTGTATATCAGGAGTTCTAATAACAATCAGTGAGAAGAATTCAAGAGCATGATCTGAGTGAGACATCATACTGAAAGATTCTAACATAGTTTGACCATTCTAGTCTACTATTATAGATTCATGGAGTAGGGATGGTATAATCTTACACATGAGGCTCCTCGGTTGAAACTATATAGCATGGAACAATAAACAAGAATAGGTCTACTATGACTCAAGTAATATGACAGCTAGATCTCAATCTGTAATGACCCATATGGTAATTTATGAGAAATACGAGATATTTTTCATTATAGATCTTTCTAGTAGCTGTCCCAAGTCATTTATGACTTGGTGGGATCGGTAGTCCAGATGCCTAACGACTTGATTGAGATATCTAAAATTGCTCGTTGTAGAGCCTAAAACAAAGTACTCATTGACTAAAGTTAACTTTTCTTTAAGACGAGCTTGAAATTAAATTCCAATAGTTCCATTAGCTTTAGAATGACAAACAAGGTTAAGATTGATCTTAAGTTCGTATTTTGGAGTTTTTGTTTGCAATTTGTGCTAATTTGTGGATTTTTAGTTAAGTTAAAGCCTAAAGTTGGAGCTTGAGTGGTATTTTGATGTTCAGAGTGTCAAAATGGATTTTTGATACTTTCATCAATTTTAGGATGATGAATTTAGGCTAGTTTGACTCTTGGTATGCTTCCCAAGGTATCCATGATCGATTTGAGTTGGTTTGTGGAAAGTTGGAAATTACCCATTTTGGTTAAGTCTTGGTTTGAGGGTCATTTTTGCTCAAACAACCTCCGATGTCTGTTACTTCGATTCCTTGAGTCCGAAATGTGTTTTTCACATGAGATACATATTTGGTTTGTCAAAATTGAACTCTATTTCATTTTCAAACCTCTGGTTCAAAGTTCTAAAAAATGTTAATTTGTTGGTGCATGCACAAATTGATTTATCAGTAAAAATATCGATTTATCAATGCCTGATAAATAGAACATTTAAAAGATAAATCAAAACCAATTAATGTTTGCCGAAACCCAGCAGATGTTGATTTGTTGTCACTTTGTCTGATTTATCGCTACCTGCTCCTCTTGCCAGTATTCAGGGGGATGCCAATTTATTGGTATTTTATCTGATTTATTGGTACCTTCTCCCTTTTTCCGTTACCCAAGGGATACCGATTTATCGGCACAAGTGACCAATAAATCGGTATCTGAGGTATATTTTATTAGTTTCAACCCCATTTTTGGTTCATTATTTCCTCAAGTTTTCTCATTTTTTCTCCAACTGTTAGTGCAATTTGCCTTGGAAACATCCCCAAACTCCCAAGAAAAGTTTCTTGTAGATTCCATACGTCTTTCTCACCATTGATAAGTAATTTTGTTTGTTTAATTCCATAAAAATTGGGATTTTCCCTCCATTGATGCCCTAGTCATGATTTCTTGATTTCACCACTTATATCTGAAGTTGTGGGGTAAATTCTTG
>JBDJHY010725037.1:0-15678 GCA_039654485.1 Withania somnifera | reverse complement strand
AAATTGTATCAATGCCACATAAATTAAGATAGAAGTACTAACATATACACCCTCATTCCCATTAATGTGTCCTAATTTGACCCGGCATGGAGTTTAAGAAATAAAGGAAGATTTTATAATATTTATCAAATTACCTTTTATTGGAAAAAGGACTACTACTTTTTTTAATAAAGTGAGATCAATAACGATAAAAAAATAATTGTGCCTTTAAAAAGTTACCAAATAAGAAAATATGTCATTTTTTTAGGGACAAACTAAAAAAAAAAGTATATTACATAAAATAAATAAATAAATAAAATAGTATATAAAAATTACGTAAATAATATTATAAATCAAAATAAGTAACAATTTAAAATATCAATAACCCACATAAAAATTTAACTAACTCCCTAAATTCTATCTGTATTAAATAAATTAAAATACAATAAATAATATATATTAGTTCTGTGCTAGCCCAAACTCTTTAAATCTAGTTCAATAAAGAAAAAACGAGCGAAATATTTTAGACCTCCATTTTGAGTAGGTCCCACAGCATCTATAACCATTTAGTAGTGAAATTAATAATTGTATTAAAGTATTCTATTCGTAGAGATTAGTAGCTGAGATCCATGGTACTTGCATAATTTATTTAATGGAGTAATAATATTTTTCAAATGTATTTCTTAAAATATTATTTTAATGAGCTAGGGTATATACATATTGACTACAGTTTTTGCTTCACTACAACTTAACACACAATAAATAATTTAATTCTTTTAGTGGATGTGATGACGACTTTCTATCACTGTTTTATTTTATATTAATTTTAACGTATGTCTGCAGCGTATATTAATAGATTAAATATTATATACATAAAAATAAATTTAATAATAAATATTAAAATAGATACAATATTTAAAAAGTTCAATCAATATTTATAATAATACGTACTTTACATGTGTGACTCGCATCAATCAATAAAATTATATCTAATGTTAATCAATAAACTATATGTAAGTAAAATAAAATAATTAATTAGTAACAATTGAAATTAAATAATATTATGTCTATTAAATTATATAAATAAATATTTTACTCATATGTTATTGTCTTAATATAAAATTTAAAAATAAATTTTTTAGATAATTTACCAATTTGTGCGTGTATATATTTTATCATTATTATTAAGTGCAATTACATTTATTTTTATATTCCGATAACATATAATTAATAGAGTTAATATAATAAAAGTATCATTTTATTTATTTTCTTGACAAAGTAAAATAATATTAGGAGTATTATTCTTAACACTCATAAAAGTCTTATTAATATTTAATATTATAAAAAATAAAAATAATAATATAATAATTAAAAAAATTATTTTATCTATTATAACGCCTTTTAATAAATAACAAAAAATTCAATTAACATTTATAAAAACCTTCACACCTTTAATATTATATATGTAGATGCTCAAAAGTCCGTTTTGTCCTCTTGTCGTGATTTATAAGGCCATGATTTTGGTGACACAAGTTAGGGCTTTCTAATAATAACAATTATTTAACATTGGATAATTTTGGTATGGACCCAAGTCCTAAGATAATTCTATAGGCTTATCCGCACATAGCATTTTTGAGGAATTGACTTATAAATATGACACTCGCAAAATAACATAACTTATTTTCTTATTTTATTTTTTTTAGTTTTATCACATCTTGATAAGAATTTTTTACCCATAAGACATCTTATTTTTATAATAAAAAATTTTAAAAATTATTTTTCTTAAATTTATTTTATAAAAGATAAAATATCTCATTTTCTCTGTAAAATATTAGTTGTGTCGTAGCCAAAAAAAAAAAATATTTTGAAAACAAAAATTGTAATTAATTGACGCTAATTAGTCAACTAACAATGTTGCCTCCATTTTAAGGAATAAATATTCTTTTATTCTTACATTTTAAATGATAAATCGCGTCTACTCTCTCTCTACCTTTTTAAGGGATGCATTTTTTAATCCCTATATTCATGTTCCTCACCCCATCCCAAACCCCCTCTTCTTTTTCTACTAGTCTAAATGCAAATAAATGTATACCAAGTTATAGAGTATACAAGAATCAAATGCTTACGATACATTGTTGTCAAACTATATTAAATTTATTAAAAATGTATACCTAAATGAAATGTATACAATAATTTTACTTTATATTAGATTAACAAATTTCATTATGTTTATTTAGATTCTACACTAAGTTGAACGTATATACACACACATATTTCATACATGTTAAGATTTAAAATTGGTCGTGATGACACCTATCTCAAACCTCCACGAAAGGTAAGCCTAATGCCTAACCAAGATAGATAAAATGCAAAAAGTAAATAGAGTAAGCGAGAACACAAAAGATTTTACAAGTCAAAGTCAAGAATCCCACCTCAAGACATACCAATCCCGATAACTGATGACACAATGTACAAGCCTATAACATTATATCAATGCAAGACCCAAAAGTCTGAATACAAGGCAAAATATCTCAAGTCCTCTGACAAAAATAAAGACATAAAATAAATAATGGAGTCCACGACTCTACAGAAGTGAGCAAATAACTACGTCGAATAATCTTAAATGATATCATAGGCTCGAGACTGAAAAAAAGTAAAAATATACCAATCTCCAAACCTGCACAAAAATTGCAGAAAAGAAAAGGACGAGTGCGAAAACATCATATATTCAGCAGCGTCCTCAGTTAACAATAAACCTAAGCAATGAAGACGACCACCTAACATTGTCCAACCCTAAATACTACTACCTGAACTTAGGAATTACCAACCTAGGCAACAATTTATAACACAAACATAGTAGCATATAGCGTAGAAAGGTATGCAACACAGGAAATCGACAAGTAATCACAGTAATACATTAAATCTTAAGTAAAAAAAGATATAAATGGGGAACAATCTCACCCAAGTCTCAATCAATAATCAAGCATCTCAACTCAACTGTAGAAATCATATGCATTGCAATGTACAATCAGTATTATGCCTGTCTATCCGAATGTACACATTTTGTTTTTATCGGAGGACAGTCAGGACCCATAGAGGCTTATTAAGCTATGCATTTCTCTTCATTTCGTTCACCCATCATAAATATCGGTGTATTGGATAAAATTATGCAACCTATCACCTCGAACTACCCTGCAGAAAACTTGGGTAAGTTGACAAGAACTGGAATAATATCGCATATCAAGTCTCAAGTATCACAATCTAGAATCAGAACATGTCATTTTCTTTCTAATTTCCATCATCAAATAGTCTATTTTCCCCAGATAAGTCATAGAAGTAATAATCAAGTCAATATAAGCCTTCACACGAACATCACAAAAATAAGTCATATAAAGCTCCTACATGGGCATCCCATCAAGTAGCCATCTCAACAATATCAATAGTCTCAGTTTATGATTAAATATCAAGTACCATGTTGTTTTATTACCTATTTCTAATCTAAACCCAAGTTTGATACTCTGATACCCATAAAAATATTGGTCATCTATCTGTATGAGACCCCCAACATTCTTCATTACTCCCAATATGTTTAAAACATGATAATAAACACTTAGGAAAAGAGTTAAAGAAAGCCTCAACTTACTTTAAATAAAGACAAAAAACTCAAATCTTGGCCTCGCCCTTCTGATTTACTTTTGAACAAGCCCAATCTGATTCGATATTAATATCCATAAGAAAATGAAGCTAATACCTCTATTACTATTCTTTAGAATTAGGACAAAAAAGTCAAACCTAAGCTCAAGGAGAAATCTGAAATTTTATTACAAAATCGTATTGCCCAATATTTTACAAAAATCAAGTGAAATTGACCTTCAAAAACTCAAATAATGATTTTAAAGTTTAGCCAAAAAATCCCCAAAATAAAAATAAAAACCAAGATTTAAAGATAAAATCATGAGATAATTGGTGAAAATGATAAAATGTTGATTTGAAAACTCACCCAAAGTTTAGATCTTGAAATACACCTTTAAAATCTCCCCAAAATGAGTACCTAGCTTAAAACTTCAAAAATAGGGAAGAAAAGGTCGAAATAGACTATTTTAGTTTATTCAGGTACTTAGTGCATTGCAATCGTGTTCACCCTTTGCAATCGTGACACTGCCTGACCCGAGTTCTTCTTGGTTATAAAGACACGATCATGCTCACGCTGATTCAAACTATGTCCCTAACCTAAATTACCCTCCATGATCATGGCCCTCATTGCGATCACAAAGGCCAACACCTTTATTTTCCGGGATCAAGGCGAGGGTGTCGTGAATGCAAAGAAGAGTTGAGAGGCACCAAAAGCCAGCAAGCAACAACTAAAACTAAGTTTTAAAATGCTCTAAATGGGCCTTTAGGATTTGTTTGAAATTCCGTGAACACAAACCATGTATACACATAGGATAATTTCGATGTTATGGACTTAATGGAACTATCAAAACATGAATCTGCAGTCTTCTTGATCATATATCCTCCAAGGATGAGTTGCAAACTAAACTTCCACTCAAATAACCCAAATACCCCTGGAACCCCCCAAAAATCATCTGAACCTTCTCATAGCCAAAAAATCACCTACTAAAACCAATATAATTGACCTAATTTGAACCCGAGCACTCTAACTCCAATGTTGAACCAAGTAAAACTTACTCCAATTTCCAAATTATCTCATCTAAATGCAAAAACTTACAACAAAATTCCCAAAACTCAAACCAAAGTCCCTCACAGGATAAAATCCACATTCCAGAATTGATGGAATTAACACAATTACACTCAGGGTCTCGAACCTCAAATTTGACTAAAGTCAACTATTTCAACCTTAATTTTTTCCAAAACCAAAAACTCTTAAAATAACCAACTAAGTATTTTTGTTCCTTTACCAACCACGTCTAATATACCAACCATGAAATAACACAACTATGGGGAGGGTTAAAATAATCATTTTGCAAGAAAAACCAAAAATGACCTGGAGGATTTATCTACCACTAAAAACAATATTCATCCTCGAATATAAAAAAAGAAAGAGTACTTGAAGAGTTAAAAGGCTAGGATATTTTCTATGCATGTCCAACTCAATCTCCCAGTAGCCTCTTTAACTAAACGATGTTACTACTGAACTTTCACAAAAGTTATCTTCTTAATCCTCATCTTCCAAAGATGTCTATCCAAAATAGCCATTAGATCTTCCTCAAAAGTCAAATATTGGTCCAAATCCACTGAATCTCACTAGATCACATACGAATAATCAGGAAAGCACTTTTGTAACATCTAGGCATGAAAGTCTAGGTGCACAGATGATATTCAAGTGGTAGTGCCAACTCATAAGACAACTTTTCTACGCAAAAAAAAAAAAAAAATCTTAAATGGGATAATAAACCTAGAGATGAGTTTGCCCTTCCTCCCAAACCTTATCACGCCCTTCATGGGTGACACCTATAGCAATACCCGATATCTCTCCATAAAATATAGGTCATAAACTCTCCTTTCAGCATAACTTTTTTGCCTACTGTGGGCTGTCAATAACCTACTATAAATCAATTTAATCTGCTTTATTTAATCCTATAACAAATTTGTACCCCAACACCTAACCTCAAAGGCATAAAGTTACCTAATCAAAGATCATACCTCCTACCATATAAAGTCTCGAACAGTTCCACCTGGATACTTGAATGATCGCTGTTGTTATAGGAGAATTTGGCTACTAGTGAAAACTGGTCCTAATAACCTCCAAAATCAATCACACATGCTTGGAACATGTCATATAACACTTAAAAAGTCTGCTTGGACTGACTATCTATGTGGGGGTGGAATATTATACTCATGTCTAACTGGGTGACCATTTATGTCACGACTTAAAAATTGGTCGTGAAGGAACCTATCTTCCCACAAAAACTAACAACAATAAGATAAAAAGCATAAATACGCGGAAGTAAATATCATAGAGAACTAATAAAGCAGAAATTGGCATGATAAGAAGACCCAAAACTAGGTTTTCACTGTACAAGCCTTTAATTTGAGATTTAGTACAATAAATCTGTAATCTCAACAAGTATTTCAAAGAAGCTAAAAATAATGACATGAGAAAGGTGAGACATCAGAGATTGCGGGCGAATAACAACTACCTCTGAATGCATCAGAATATGCTGCTAAAGGGAGAGAGAAGGCTCAAGGACTGAGCCGGCACAACACCTGCACAAGAAATCCAGAAAAAAACAAGGGTGAGTACATGGATAATGATACTCAGGTCTACGACTAGTCTAAATATAAAGCAATGACGAAACTCCCAACATCCAACCAACCCCTAATTACTACAACCTGCAAACAGTTTATATATATAAAACAACCCAACCAATAGATACTAGTACCAATAAACAAAAAGTCAAAAAAGAAACACATACTCACAGTTCTCACAACACAAGTAGAATTCTTAGTTAATAATAGCAAGGATCAATTCAAACTAAATTTCATCGATAGTCTCACATCAACACCAAGCCTCAGATTCAAATAGTCAATTAGATAAATAACACAAGTTACAGACATAACTCAATATAAGTGCATTACAATGCATGAGTACCCATGATGTACATCGGCTGCCAAAGTTTGCCACAACTAATAATTTCTATACTTTTATTATCTCAATAATGTACCTGCTGCCCAAGTCTACCACTGAAAGGTTTACAGTACTTATATTATCTCTATAATATACCTACTACTGAAGTCCGCCACAAAAAAGTTTGAAAAAATGCTTGGTAGAAACCTTATGCTCCAATACTCTTATTACCTTAATAATACACATGCTCCAATACTCTTATTACCTTAATCCAATCACAAGAGCTAAATTACAATAATAGCCATGAAATCACATTATTAGATAGTTATTTATTTTTAAACCCGGCATGCTTGACACTAGCACCTAAGTGGGTCTAGTCATTTAAACCACACAGGCACCCCAATTGTACCCATTACTCCCAAATACAAGCAATTTAGAATCAACCACAAACACTTTATATAAAGACCAAAGAAAATTCCACCCCAGGCCTACATGGTCAAAAAGAGAATTTTATTGCGAAAATATGTTACCCATCACTTGAGCAATATGAATATGCAGTTTGAAAAAAAGTCCAATCCATTTCGAAGTCCATAACCCCAAATTTCATTTTTCAAGTTCACAAAGAATTTCATCAGTTTTATCTTGAAAAACCTCTAAATTTCCATGTTAAAACCATGATAAATTTCATAGGAATCGATAAGGAAAGGTTTGGAATCTTTACTCAGTTGTTAACTCAATAGTTAGTAGTTTGGCTAAAAAGAGATAATCAAAAGAAAATGACCGGGCAGGGATGCACTACAGGAACTATTTTCCTTTCTATTCTTTCCAAATTGAGAAAAATATGATCACCATTTGATAAATAATGAAATAGTTCAGGGTTAAAAACTTCATTGCCTAGATGCACGCTTTATTGCGTTCGTGACACCTGGGTGCAATCGCGACACGACTTACATCTTATTCATCGAAATTGCAGACCCCAAATAAAAGTGACACATCATGAACAAGACATGAAACCCGTGAATGCAAAGAGTAACTAACCACTATCTACAAAAGGTACCTGATGATAGCACCATTAACTGTTTTTTGATAGCAATGCACCAAGAAAGCAAAGGCGCGAAATGGACCCTGACGATTTATTCGAAGTACTGTGCAAATAAACCATATATGTAACCATACTAAATTCGACGTTTCAGACTCAAATGAACTATCAAAATACAAATCTGAGGTCTCATTGACCCGATATCCTTTAAGGGCCATTGTTAACTAAAAATATTAAAAATACCAAAATACCCCCGAGACTTATGAAAAATAAATAAGACCTCATTCTATACCAAAAACCACCTCTCAAATCCAACAGAGTCATCAAATTTCAAATTAGATCACTCTAACTTCGAATGTTGACCCAAGTCAACTATTTCTCTTAAAACCCTAACTTATCCCATCAAACAACTCGAAATCAATATAAATGGGACTAAAAGGAGAACGAAGGTCTTCCTAGAAAAAAATATACATTCTAGAACTGATGGAACTGTAAGATTTATGATCCGAGGTCCTAAACTTTTAAAGACCATTAAAATCCAACATTTCACACTTTAAATATTAAAAACTGAAATTTCTCTAACCCATGCCCAAAATACTTTTCATTTCCAAACCAACCTCAAAACTAAACTTAGTTTATCTTAATATAACTATGGGAAAGGGAAAAAGGATAAATTTCATGAAAATGGAAAATGACCTTGAAGGTCATTACAATTTCACACTAAATCATACTCTAAAAGTGAGATGTTAATTGCTTACCCCGATCAGAGATAATGGAAACAGGAATCACATGCAATTGACTATCTCACTGATGTATACTTTAGGAAATTCATAGTATTATAGGATGTTTGAACTAGATTGAAATTAGTGGATTTGGTTAATTTATCAACAATCACCCATATGGAATGAAACTTGACCAAAGTCTTAGGAAATCCAACCACCAAATCCATAACAATGCGCTCCTAATTCCATTGAGGAATGGGCATATTCTGAGACAACCACCTAGATGTTGATGCTCAAACTTAACATGTTGATAATTCAAACAGGTAGATACAAAATCTACAATATCCTTCTTGATACCATACCTACAAAAGTGCTAACTCAAGTCATGGTAAATCTTGGATACTTCCGAATGAATGGAATACCTCAAACTATAAGGCTCCTCTAAGATCACTATAATTAAATCACCCATCTTGGGAACACATTTACTACCCCTAATCCTTAATACACCCTCTGATCTAGAATTTCCTCCTTTGCTTCACTCCTCAACACTTTATCACGAATGATGCATAACTTTTCATTCTCAAATTGACTTTTCTTGATTCATTCCATTCATGAAAATTGCTGTCATGACTCGAAAACTGAGTTGTGATGGTGTCTACATCCCACCTATAGACAAGCCTAATCCCAAACCAGAGCAAAAAGCGATAGGCCATTATTAAGTGCCAAAAAGAAAGTAAAAGAGAGAATAGAAGAAGAAAAGAAGAACAGATATACATGACATAAAATAACTCTCAAGACCTGGCATCGTGGCTGTAGAGAACTAAACACATAACAGTACAAATAATACAACCCGTACCGGGGAAAAAACTATGAAACATCTATTTAGAATCCAACTGGGACACTCTGGCAATAGAAGGAAAGCCTGCTAGCATGAACACAAAATGCTCACTGTATCTCCTGAACAACACCAAACTAGCTTGCACAATCGCGTCCACTCTAATGACTCGTACTAAGACCTGCATCACAATGAGATGCACAAGTGTAGAATGAATACCAAAAAAAAAATGAGTACCAGTAGGCATCATAGGTTGACTGGGAAAAAGTAAGCATAAGCAAGGTAAAAAGCCATTATAAGAAAATAGGTCAGTCGTACATAATGAACAACAAAAAAGGGGTGACTGTGATCATTTATCAGTGTGCGCAACATTAGCTAACAAGTATAAAGGAACATTAACTATCAGAGTATAACACATCGGACCTGGGCCACAAGAAAATCATGACCAAATCTGACATGTAGCTTGAGTCCAACGTAACCAGCACAAGGAAGGACTAATAAGAGAAAGAGGAACACAAAAAAGAACGTAACCACTGAATGTAATAGTAAGTAAGGTAAGAAAAGTAAGCAAAAACACAGAGGAGTAGCCACAATCCTAGTTAGAAATCAACCAATATATAAATAACCCAACGAGAATTCTCCCATAAGCCCTAAGGAATGCAACCAAGCGCATAGGGATGCACTGTAAAGGGGGGATGAAAAGTAAATAGTGCTTGTATGCACCCTCCATGGTACAAAGACTCTTCTAGGAGCATACCCATGAAAGCTTCCCCATATACTTACCCATCCTACTCCAGTATAGCCCTCTCCCTAGATACAACTCATACCTAGAAGTGATATCTCAAGCATAGCCACGCGTGATCAGAGGGTCTGTGGAGGTATCTAATCCCATGTACAAAATCCTCATAAAAATCTAACTAGTAGCAAAGTCATCAGGGAAAAATGCCAAAATTGGGGATCAACCCACATATCATATTTCAGTGGAAAACTCAAGTCCAGCCAAATTGGTGAATTAGAAGCGCAATAAAAATCCAACTATTGTCATGTAGGCAATACCCAGAAATCAGAGTGCCAGTGAGAAAATAAATCAGTAATGCAAGAAAATAGCTCCATATATCTACAAAAGTGTGGACACATTATGAAATCAGGTTCAGATTATTACTATATCAAAATCAGGTTACCTTTTAAATATATTAATGCATGCACGCAACATAGAATTAATCTATAGGCTAAGATGGTCTATGAATGCTATCTGGAACCCATAGGATGGCTAGCTTGTCCTTGTCACAAGGTATACCCTGTCCTAGCCCAACTACAGTCTGGAGCCACGAGTAATTACACCAAAGGTTCCACAACTGCCCAGAGGGTGCCCGTTAATAGCTAGGTACATACCCATATAGGCGTAACATGGAGCTATCATAGCTCAGTCTAATATTACTCACTCCCAGGCTCGTATCAGGGGTAGGGTACAATATTATCACACATAACAACTAGATCAGCTCTAAAGCCACTAGCCTAAACCAGGGGATAGCTACTAAGCTCTAGACACTAGTATAATGCCCTCCCAACTAGTCTACATTCTAGAGTCAACGTATAAATAAAACACACCAAAGTTTATACTCCTCCCCCAACCATACTATGTATAAGAGTCGGAGTTGAGCATGCGGGTAGGGAAACATAGCCCCAAGTTAAGTTACTAAGTCACAAGCCAGCTAAGTAGGCCATAGGCCGAAATAATAACCATAAAAGGCTCGGGACTCCAACTATCAATCCTAGACCCGATATGGAACTTTACCATATGTATAACATACTAATACCTAGTCCGAAGTACACCTGGCATTGGCAAAAACAAAAGTCACGCTGGAAGAAGTTGAGAATCATGAATAAGTTCAACACCGCATGAATCTAGCAAAAATGTAGTCCATGAGTCAAGAGGAGTAAAACAAAACACATATTGCTATATAATAGTGGGGTCGAAATCCAAACTAAAATCGGATCTGTAAACCCTCGTAGATTAAAAAATAAAAATTTTATATCAACATGTAGAGCATAACTCATACATTATAAGGCACAAAATAGGGATCAAAATGACGCTAAAAAATGAAGAAACAAGCTTAGAAAGTTTATGTAATATTGAAAACTTTACAATTAAAGAGAAACCAAGAAATTACTTGATAAAATTGATTGTGGAATTACCAGGATAAAATTCTATGAAGCAAAATATAATTTTAGCCTCTTGAACAGACTGAATTAGGTTCTGAATTAAAGAATGTAGGAAAATGGTGAAAAATTGTCTAAAAAAAAGAAGAAAACATATATATAGTCCAGCCTGGTTGTGTAGCAATCACAATCACCACCCTCGCAATCGCAATGGGTTATATGGATGGCCTTTGCGAGTGCGGCCCCATACCTCACGACCCCGATGCTTCCAAGCCTAGCCGCCTTAATTTAAAAATCTAAAGTTTTGGATGGAAATAGAGTCCGATTTCGACATTCCATACATGAAATAATTATGTAATCAACATTCTAGACTCAACAAAATTGACAAAAAGGCGATTTGGGATCTTATAAGCTAAGTAAGTCCCTAGGAAGCTATAAATATAAAGAACACAAGCTATAAAACTTCTAAGGAACTAATCGATCGGTCCCAACAAGTCACAAATAACTTGGGACATTTACAAGAATGCTCTAACTATGGAAGATTCACAAAAATATCAAAATGATCATTACACTTGCACCTCCACACGAGCAAGGACTCTCCCACTATCAGAAATCTCCAATCTTACGAAGTTATTGGATAATATTTGAACATTCCTAGTTAAAGGTCGCTCCTCTACCTGAATAGAAGCAAGACTACTTATGCTTACTGACTTTCTTCTGAGGGAATCAACCACTGCATTGGCCTCATCTGGATGACACCAAGATGGTCATGTCCTAATCCTTCAACATCTCCAACTATATGCACTACCTCAAATGTAGATCTCTTTGACTGAAGATGTACTTAAGACTCCTATGATTGGTGAACCTCATAATATACCTCATAGGAATAATCTTTCCATAACTTCAACATGAATACCACCACTATCAACTCTAATCCATGAGTAGGATAATTCTTCTTATGAATCTTTATCTGCCTCCAGACATAGGCCCTAACCTTTCATTTTTACACCACCCAAATGGGCTTTAGATGCATCACAATACATAGTAAAGTCCTCACCCTCAACAAGTAGATTCAAGACAGGTGCAGAAGTGAAAAAAGCATGGATCTTTTAGAAGCTCACACTCATCAAACTACTGAAACACCATATTCTTATAAGTCAATTGAGTTAACAAGGTTGAAATAGAAGATGAAACCTGAACAAACCTCCCATAATACCTAGCCAATTCTATAAACTCCTAATCTCAACAAGTGATATAGGCCTTGACCAATCTCTATTCGCCTCAATATTGGTCAGATAAACCATAATACTTTCCTTCGACACTACATGTCCCAAAAAAGCCACATAACTTAGCTAAAGCTTATATTTGAGAACCTCACATACAAGTTCTCATCTCTAAATATTCAAAGTACAATCCTTAAATAGTAAACAAAATTCAGCTCGCTCTTGGAATACACCAAGAGATTATCAAAGAACAAATCACGAAGGAATCAAGATAAGTACGGAACACACTATTTATCAACTCTATGAGCCCTACTAGGGAATTAGTCAACACAAATGATATCAGTACCATACCGCATCCTAAAGGCTATCTTAGGCGTATCAAATATACTAAGCTTCAACTGATGGTAACCCAACGTTAAGTAAATATTGGAGAATTACATTACCTTATAGCTTATCAAACAAATCTTAAATATGACAAAAAAGATTTTTTTTCTGAATAGTCACTTTGTTCAAATGTTGATAGTCAATGCACATCCTCATGGACCTATCATTCTTTTTTTACAAACAAAAATAGGGCATGCCAAAAAGAAATAGTATATCGAAAAACCTCTTTCTCAATGAATTTTGCAATTAATCCTTCAATTCCGATGGAGCTATATGATAAGAAAGAATGGAAATGGGCTTAATTCCAACTCCAAGTTTATGCCAAAATCAATATCATTATCCAGAGGAATGCTAGGAAGATCTGTAGGAAAACCATTTGAAAACTCTCTCACAGCTGAACTGAATCTAAGAAAGGAGTAGCATGCTAGTATCCCAAATAAAATCCAACTACGATAGACATTCCTTCTCAACCAACTTCTAGTCCTGAAGGAAACAAATCACTTTCCTAGGGTAAAGACTAATAGTACACCTCCACTCTACCCTCGGGACACCCGACATAACCAAAGTAATGGTCTTGAAGTTATAATCAAAGATTATATGATAAGTTGAAAGACAATTCATGCTAAATTCATATCAAAACCTACCATTTCCAAGACAATCAAGTTTATCCATGTATCATATCCCAATAAAGTAACAACACATAATTGATATACCTAATTCACCACTAAAGAATCACGCAACGGAGTAGACATATAATTAGGTACAAAAAAGGAATCATATATTATATCAAGGTCAAAATCAAAGAATACAAAAATATAGGAGTAGTAGAAATATGAAGAAATAGCACAAAAATAGGTCGATAGAATACTGAGATGATGGTATTTGAAGGCTCTGACTCTGGTCTAATTGGAAAGCATAACATTGGCTTCTACCACCAGTAGTTTGCTTTATGCCTCTACCACTTCCTCTTACCAGTCGATGGAACAACACCACTAACCTGTGATCCACCTCGGCCTCTAGAAAGAGGTGTTGCAACTTTAGATTGAGCCTGTGAGGTCTGATATGGACCTCTCTACCTATATTTTAGGAAATCTCTCCCCATTTATGCGAGATCACCATAAGTAAATCAAGATATATATGCTATGATGAGCTTGAGGCATTTGTGTAGCCACCACATCTTGAGTTCCTTAAGAGTAACCCTGATAACTCTAATCTAAGAAACCTCTTAGAATAATCCTAGGAACTCTAACTGAAAGACCTTTGTGAATAACCCTGTGAATGACCTTTCCCTAGTAATCACCTTATGAAGTCTGCATTGCTTCATGAACTGGATACTGTGATAATAATGAAAACCTCTCCTAAATGAACCCCTACCTCCTAACGAGATACTAGAGAACTTTCCAAATGTATGTAAGCTATTATTTGTCAAGTCCCTAAACTCTTTCCTACGCATCCAATCCATATCCTTCTCCGTCTCAACCACATTTTGGAAGGTAGCCCCCTGTTAGAATACACTAGACATTATTGTAAGATAGGATAGATCAAACCTCTCATAAATTAATGAATCCTCTCCTTCTCATCAGGGAGGATCACCAAAGCATGTATAGAAAAGGCATAGGAATGGGTTTCATACTTGTTCACAAAGATACCATTATGTTTCAAGTGCTCAAAGCTACACTATAAAGGACAATCTGGTGGAGAAAGGCCCAGGAAAACATCTCCTAACTCATAGGAGGAGATCCTGTAGGTTTGGAATCAACATAAGCACATCACTACTGCTTAGGGACATATATATGAAGGGATGTGTAATTAATACCATGAGTTTGCACTAAATTAACATTCTAGAGTTGCTTGTGTCAACTGGCTAGAAACTCATAAGAACCCCTCCTATCGCCCACCCTGAAATTAAGGCAGATCAATTTTCCTGAATCATCCATTTAGAGGTTGCTCATAAAAAATGGCCTAGTGAAAGCTAGCTTTCAACTGGGGCATACTCTCTAACCTTTGTGCAACTGGAAGCTACATCGCTAGACCCTGAAATACCAAAATCATTTTTTGATCTAGAGTCTTAGTCCCAATTCTAGTTTGAGAACCCTGTGGATTTCCTGTTGCACCTCCACTATGAGAAATTCCCTCAACCATACCTAAAACTATGAGCAAAGTCTACAAAAGTAATAGTGCAACAACATACTTAGGTCAGACTTATCCTGGGACTGCCTCCTTAACTGGGACCTTATCCCCTTTAATATCAAACTCAAGCTTAGAAGAGACTGCCCTAACATGTCCCCTAGCCAATGTGGAACCTATATCTCCCCTCTACTTTTATCATGACCTCTACCCCTACTATGGATAGTATGTGCTAGAACGACCTCATCCTCTCTACCAATTGCAACTCTCATCCCAGCTATTTATTGATAGAACAATCAAAATCTCAGTACCCAATACAGTTAACCATGCATGTTACGAATGAAAGAATAAAAATAATTATTCATAACTATCCCTATAGCCTCCCAAATATAAGTAACAAGCTCTCTTCGCAGCTCTGCTAACTCTACTAGACTTTGGCTTATACATTATGAGACCAGCGAACCTAATGCTATGATGGCAATTTGTCACGACCAAAAATAAGTCATGATGATACCTATCTCAACCCTTAATTATAGGTAATCCTAGCACCCAAACAAAAAAGATAAATGTGAAATCTAAATATATTAAGTTGGAAGACAAGATTTTACAAGATGAAGTAA
>JBDJHY010724929.1:0-15680 GCA_039654485.1 Withania somnifera | reverse complement strand
AAAAGGGGGAGGAATTCATGTTGTAAAATAAAGGAACTCAAGGTCAAGTGTTAAGGAAAATAAATTCTAAAGGAAAATTGATGGAGGAGGAAAAGGAGGGTAATGGAACAAACTGAGTCAGTACTAAGTTCCCAAATCACACTCTAGTAGCACTCAAACTGACATTATAAGCCAAACAAAGTTCTGACATGATTCAGCTCATCTTAATGAACACTAAGTTGCAATTGATAAGGGTAAACCTATGGCTATTGTGTAAACAATTTGATTTCTTTCTAAGTGTGAGAAGGTACTTTCCCAGTCCCAATGTAAAATAAATTTCATTGTGTGTGGGACTTCTTTTTTGTGAGTGCAAGTTGATACTTTGATCAAATGTGAATAAGTTAATGTTGTAGTTTAAGGGATACAAGCCTTGTGAAAGGTCTTTTAATATTTCACTCAAAAAAGTTGTAGTGTGTGAATAGATGTAGTTAGACGATATGATATGATAGCTAATGAGTGATTATGCTGAGATGAGTTATGTACTAGGGGTGTTCTAAGTTTTTGATGTGTACCGGTGTTGTTGTTTCTCGAGGACAAGCAAATGTTTTAGGTTAAGAGTGTTGATGTGATGATATTTTACGTCATATTGGGCACTTAAAACCCTAAAAATAGATCATGTTCTTGAGTAATAACAATGGATTTTAATGCATTTACTGAGTATTTGCAGGGTTACATCGATATTAGGAAGTTTGGAGCAATAGTACAGAAAAAGGGAAATTTTTACAAGATTAAGACACGTTTCTCTTGTCACCAGAAGAATCATCTAATCTAGTCGTCCAACCGAAATGAAACTGGTTAAAATGCCTTAGAAAGATGATGGGTCAACAAACCTTCTGATGATAGAAGATTTTCCTGACCCTGTCGCCTACATGATGCTTCACTAAATAAAAAACAAAAACCAGACGGTCTCAACAAATGTTCCATCTATTGGGAGACGGTTCGCCCAAGGGGGTCATCTCTTGTGAAGTTCACTAGATAAAAAAGGGGACATAAAAAAGACCAGACGATCTATCACCACTCATTTCTTCTGATACCTTTCCAAAACTAAATAAAGGCCCAGTCCGAGTTTTTGTTATTGTACTTACACCCATACTCTATAAATAGAAGAATTAACATAGTTTTAAGGGACTTCAGAGAAATATTTGGAGAGAATTAAGTCTTGTAATTTTAGGTTTTGATACCCATATTCTTTCAAGAACACAAGTGTTGAATTCCTTGATCATAAATCTATAATTAATTAGAAGTTTAATTCTGTGGTGTGATATTCATTGCTTTACAGCTTTATTATTATATTTTGATATCAATGGTGAGCTAAAACCCCAACGCTAAGGTGTTAGGAGCCATAGGCTAAACTGCATTAGGATTGTAATTTACATTGCCTAGATATAACTAGCAATAACCCTATGGTTAAAACTAGTAGGTGAGATTATGCTAAGAGATTCGGGGCATTAACCCTCATCTATTGGTTGCTATTGTAGTCAGAGTAATCATCTTGAGTTACCACTATAAGTACAATGCACTCATTCATAGCCCTATTCTGGTGTAAAAAAGATTTATTTAGGATTAAAAGTTGAGAAACATTTAGGTAAATAATGTTGGACTTGTATGTAACTCTACGTTTAGGAAAGATTGCACAGCCATATAAGATTACAATCCAAAGGTTGGTTTAACCCTGGTGGAAATGAACCTAGGTTAATAACACATTTGAATCATTCTATAATCACAAGCACAAATAATGAACACTGTCATACACATAATCCCCCTTTTTACTTTCCATTCATAGCTAGAAAGAAACACTAACTATTAGCTACTACTATTGGACGTACACCCGATACCATATTCCCTGTCGGATCGACCCCAACCTTTTTGGGTTCTATATTTGGATAATGATCGCTTATGCTTTAGTAGGAAGTATAATTTGAGCATTATCATTGGACCTGATGTTTCTTCTATTATTGCTACTGCCGAGGTTTGTGCCTATCATACCGTCTACCCGTAAATCTGGTACCACTGAAATTTCCCTGGTGGCATTTTCTCTTATTGTTACCTCCTTGGGCCGAGCAATGGTTTCTCTCCATGATAAGTGTGATCAACCACATCTAAGAACGAATTTCCACTAGAAAGTAACAACTCAACCTCCATAAGAAGTTATAGCCTCAACCCAGCTGCAAAGCGACAAACTGGCTCATCCTCTATTGGCATCGTAGCAACCCCATATCTAGAAAGATCAGTAAGATGACCCTCATTCTCAGTAACTATCATAGGACCCTTCTACTAACTAATGAACTTGCTATAAGTCCCTCTCGGACACTTTATGGAACAAACTTGTCTATAAAGCCCTCTGTGAATTGATCCCAGATATTCGGCGTCTATCCTTCTGGTTTACCCAATTGGTATACTCCACACTAAGCCTTAGATGGCCTCTCCAATGGATACCCAATAAAATCAACTCTGTGGGACTCACTCATCCCCAAAGTCAATAATCTCTCCTCACACTATGCTAGAAACTAGTGAGGATTCTATCTGGGATCTTTTGAAAACCTTGGCAACCCCATACAGGTGAAACGACTATGCATTTTCCTATCCTCAGAAGTCATTACTGGGATATCAGGCTGAGCTGTAGTTAGCTGAACCTTAGGAGCAGGTGGTTTAAGAGGAACTGACACTATAACAGGAAAAGGCTATACTAGAGGATTTGGGGCACCCTATGCCACTCGTGAGCTGAAGACTCGGCCCCATTAGTGGGCACCCCAAAAAATATGGTACACATACAATGCCACATCCCTCTCAAGGCATCATCTAAAGGCATAGGTAGTTGATGAGGAGGTAGACCAACTACTATAGGAAATAGTAGTGCACCTCTGTCCCAGCCTCGACCATGAGCTGTAGACAGGGTGGGATACCATTATCTCTCCTGGTTGTGACGCGTGTGCGAACCATCCTTGAATGGATGAAGCTAAAATAAGTCTCCTAAAACCAATAGTAAGATATGTATGGGATGAATTAGAGAGAGTTACCTTTCCAAAAAGAGCCTTGTAGCCTTCCAAAGATATGATATAGACGTCTACATACCTATTCGCTGGACTCTACCAGACATTTGTTCCTACAACCATAGACACAGGTGAACCTAAACTCTAATACCACTCATTCATGACCCAAAATTAGGTTGTGATGGCGAATACATCCCACCAGTAGACAAGCCTAAATCCCAGTCTAGAGCAATAAGCAATGGGTTGGTATAAAAACCAACAACAAGAATAACAGAAAAAAGATAAGAAGAGAAGGAAAGCAGTAAGGAAAAGAACAAAGAATAAAACAATAATATATACATAAAAACCCCAAAACTTGGTATCATGGCTATAGAACATTTATACAATAGAGTCACTAAATAGAAACAACCCCAAGGGGAAAAAGTACAAAATAGTTATCCTGAACCAACAACAATGATAACTCAACATCAGAAGAAGATTAAGCTAGCCTGCACGTCAAGTGCTCATTGTGTCTTTAAAATCAAGATCCAACCTATACCGCACAACCATGATCCCCTGATAACTCGAACCAAGATCTGAATCACGAAAAAATACAAAAGTTCAGCATGAGTACGACATACAAGTACATAGTAGTCATTATAGACTGACTAGGATAAATCAAGCATAAATGATGTAAAGAGAAAACATATAAGCAAGACAAGTGAATAACACACAAGATAGAGAAGGAATGCATGAAAGCAACTACTACAATTAACAATAGTAAAGGATCATCCAACTACTATACATATGGTAACAATTCTAAGCACCAATAATTGAAAGGCCACATGACACGTACCTGGAGCCCAACACAATAATAACAAGTATGAAGTACAATGAAACAAGTAAGAGTCACGACAGGTAAGGAAATAACACTGCAATAAGATACAAAAAGCAGTAAAGAACATAGGAAGATAACAAGTAATACATGTCTGGTATCCCATACTATCAGTGGGACAAACAATAAGCTAACTTAGCAAGAAAAACATACCTGATGCCTCACCCAGCAGGCAGGCATAAACAGTCATTCAAGGAACCCAACATGACTTCCCCCGTAAGCTCAGATGGTACAAACAAGCACGAAGGATACAATGCAAGGGCGCTGAGAAAAGTAAATCAAGTGCCAGCACGTACCCTCCTTAGGTATTCCTAAAATAGGAGGGACCCACAGGAGATCTCCATATACTATTATACCCAATATACCCCTTCCCTGGGCTACGTATAACATTCATTAACGTATAGAGACCCAGGACATCAAGGTTAGTAGAGGGAAAATCATCCCACATGAAAAAAAAACCTCGAAATAGATAGCTTAAGGCAAGAACAGTAGGGCAAGGTTTCCAAAAACCCGAGTTCAAACCGTATAGGATATCTCAGTAAAAATCAAATGCCATCATAAAATCAAATCCCAAAAATTCATGGAAGTTTGAAAAATAGGGCTTATATTATGATAAAATAGCTCCATATTTCCAATAGTCATGGAAGGTATACATATAGTAGTTAGAACCCAGTATTCGATTTAGATAAGATGATTCTGTTATACTTAGGAATATATCTACATACCAAAGAGTGTACATATAAGTAGGAAAAACTCTTCCAAATATTCATTTGATAAAAACCTAAATTATATCACAGTTATTACCCATTGGAACTCAAGACCAGCTATACAAGCCTAACCTCAATGCACACTTGCAATACAATACAATAACAGACTAGATGAACCACTAGGCTACCAACTAAAATAGGGAGATAGATGCTAAGCTCTACCACTAAGTTATTCCCCTCCCTAACCATATTACGGTTTAGAGTCTCGTGTAGAAAAAGCATTAAAGTTACTACATAGTAAAGAGATGGAAAAATAGGAGGAATCACATTAAAACAAGGAAATGGGTAAATATAATATCATTGGAAAGAATCATGCTAGAAAACCAACCCAAAGCTATCCATTTACGGTGGATACCTGGTCACCAAAAACGATCTAAAAAAATATGCCAAAACGATGGTAACCACGAAAAATCCCAAAACCATATGAAACAAGCAAAATAATAATTAGAGTATCAGGACGATTAAAATGAGACTTATATGAATTCACCTGGTAGAAATGATTAAAAATTTCTCATAAAGCCACCACAAAGCTACCACAATCAACTCCCAACAATTAACCTCTCAAATGATGTCTATAAAACATTAAGAAGCTTAGCTATGAAGGAGAAACCAAGGAAATTTTGGGTTTAAAATGAAGGAGGAAGTTGTATATATAGGCCAGCAGTGATCAATTTATCAGAAAAAAATGGTCGATTTATCATCTCAATGTCCAATATATCAAACAAATTACCAATAAATTAGTTATGACAGCTGAACCCATAACAACAATTCAAGATTGCTCTCAAAGGGGCCCGAAATAGAAAAAAAGTCTGATTTTGACAAGTCAAATATGCAAATCTCATGGAAATGATATTTCGAACTCAAAAAAACTGAAAAAATGATAATACAAAATTATTTAAGAGGAATCAAGTCTAGAGTAGAAAGAACCAAAAGAACCAAGAATAGCATAAAGCAAGCGAACCTCCAAAATGAGTTCGGTCACCTCAGAAAGCGTACCAATAACCCTACCAACCCAAATTCAATATTTCAGAGTTGATGGAAGCATCAAATTTTTAACCCGACACTCTGATCACCAGGATCTGACTCAAGTCAACTTCTTAACTCCAAATGAACTGAATTTCTAGAAATCAGCTCAAAACAAGAAAGAAAACTCTGGGAAATGAACCAACAGTCATACTAGTATAAAGTCCACATTCCGGAGCTGAGGGAACTGTCGAAATTTGATTTTGATCACGTTTTCTAGGAGATCACTCTCTAGTTCTACTATTCTAAAGTTAAAACTTCAAAATAGAAAAACTGAGATAACGAGCTATAAAACTGCTAAGGATCCGAGCTACAGGTCCCAGCAAGTCATAAATGACTTAGGGGAGCTACCAAAACACTCTAAACAAGAAACTAGGCAGAACACGAAAATGACCCCGAAGGTCATTATAGATAGGCTATAGGACCTTCTGAATATTTCAATGAACAATTAATATCTAATGAATGAATCGAAAGAAAAGCTTTAAAAATATATATCAAATTTCTTTAATTATATGAATAAATGTAAATCTTATTTACTTTAAATTTGTGTTTAATTTAAAATGTTTATATCATAAGTTGGAAAAAAAGTATGTACTTAAAGTTCTTATTTGTCACATTACTTACATATGCAACCCACGTTCTCCAATCTCTTTTTTCTTTTTTTTTTTTGTCTGGCAACATTTTTCACCTTCAAATATATACAACACTCAATTATATCTTGGCTTTTCAAATTTAAAGATGGTGTACTAAAAATGGGCTAAAAGAACCTTAAAAAAGCTTGATCAAACATTAGTTGTTGCTCAAAAGTTATTATAATCTTTTACGCTCTTTTTAAAAAAGTAACAAATTTTGACAATTTTCTAGGCATAGTGACAGTTGTCTGTTTAATCTAACTTGATTTCTTATCTAAGAGAAAATTTATAAATATTATAGTACGTAATCTATATAAATGTTTTTTTTTTGATTTACTTAACCATATAAATTAAGGTATAAGAAAATTTAAAAAAAACGAAGAAACTCACAATTCACTATCATAACCACGTTCAAACATCAGTTGCATTCTTGCATTACCCTAAAAAAAGTCACTCTTCTCCAATTTTCTCAACTACACTTCCCATGTAGTAAATACATCCAAAAATTCATTGCTCAGTAACCAATGCTTGAAATATATATATATATATATATATATATATATACAGTTGTTCTTTTTCAAGTTTTAGTTACCACTATAATTTAAAAATACATTAACTACTAAAATATAAAATTAGTTTAAATAGATTTACATATTTTTTATGACATAGATTAAAAAAATAAAAATATTGATACGCAAGCCTAGAGTGAGAAGGTCCAACATCTCACTAGAATACAAAACCAATTTCCTTCATATGATAAGGCCACCCAACCCAACGAGAATACTCGAACCGATCCCACCAGAACTACCGACTCCAAAGACCAAATGAAAGAAAACATCATCCCCAAATCCACTTATCTGGATTTGTTAAGGGACAAACAATCTCACCCCCTTCAATTTCCCCTTTGTTTTGAGTGGAGAAATACCCTACAAATGTCCAGGAAAACGAAGACCACATTGAACTCTCATTAGATGAGAGGAAGATATTTTATTCCCCCAGCGCTTCTTAGTTATAGTCCTAATTTTCCACAAATAATTCAACCGCTAGTTCATCAGGAACAAGCTCATCGGTCTATGGAAATTAAAGGAGAATTTGTCCCTCATAGATCTAGGTTTGGACTTCTTCACTATTAAACTACAATCTAAGTAAATCCAAAATCACATTCTCCTTAATGTACATGGTTCATATGTGGAAATCTCTACTTGGAGATGGGAACCCAACTTTGTTCCTGAAAAATCAAGAATCAATTTTTCTGCAATTTGGATTCGATTGTTGCAGTTGCCTACTGATCAACAACAGTGAACTGCTAGAGAGAATAAGGAGGAACATGGCAAATTAGTAAAGGTAAATTCTGTACATCGTCTAGCCTAAGGTGAATACATGGTCCTTCATGAGTTTAAGTCCCCTTAGGAACACCGATGAGATCCCATATCAATATTGAAAACCACAGTCAGATGATTCTTTCTGAAAGGGAAGGTATTCTATGCAAAGATGTTGGTATGATCGAACACACCCAAAAGAATTACACTACCACAAATGCCCTCCCAACAATTCCCCAATCGACAAAGAATGACAACACAGCACACCATAACTTGATCAAGGAGTGGACGATAATCACTTTCAAAAATAAAAGGTATGATAGTTTAAGGAGAAGCCAACCAAACTTGGAAGCCAAAGGTTCAACTTTCACAAAGTCTAATCATACCAAGAGATACAATTAACCAGGCTAGGTAAGTTTCCTAACCCCACCCCTACCTCATAAGATCTAAGAAAGAGATCCATGGCAGTTACTCGGTGACGAGTTCACGTAACCCTAACCTAAATGGAAACCTTACTCTACTTAGTGGGCCGGGTAAAAATACTGAGTCAAAAATTACTAAAGCCTAGTCTTAGATGGCTTATTCATCCATTAAGGATAATATGGCCCAAGCTCAGCTGATTTTCGAATCTCATCTCAATTAAACTTCGGCAAATCTAAATAAGTCGAACCAGCAATTTTGCATGACCCAAGGAATTTTGAGTATGAGCCAGAAACAAAACCCAAGTAGTATCCCTTCTTCTTCTAAGGCCCAAAACAATCATAATCTATATTTGGATCAAGAACTATAATAAAATAGGTAATCGTTTAAGCAACAAAAAATATGAACTCCTTCTATTAAGAAAGCCCAAGATGAGACCTCAGAGTTAATTATGGCCTCTTATACCCCAAAAGCCACCCCATTCCTAATATCGATTGAACATGATTCGACTTCTATTTCAAAAAAAGTCAAATAACCACCCCCACATGGAACTCTCTTCTATTATGTAGAGAAACACCAAATATTCCCCCAACTCTAATCCGGAGGAGAAAATATCTCCTCTCTTAAAAATATCCATTATGACCTCTCCTCTCAACCATCTAGGCAAAGGTTCCTCTGACCAAGATCATGATGGTCTATCTATCGATAAGATGGAACTCAGATGGAAGTCGGACCATCATTAAAGGCTAACTTTAGCCATAATAATGACATTTCTATGTTAATCCTACAAATGAACTCCCTCCTTTACCACCTTCTCCACAAAGCTCCAATCCCCTCAAAACATGAACCCCTAAAATTTGGTTTTTTGCCTACTACCACCTGACCACTCACCAGCTTCTCAGATGGAGATGGGATTGTAGGTATAATCCTTAACCCTGCAAATGAAAGTGGATAGAAGGTCAGTAAGTCTGATCAACCATAACCCCCAGTACTTAGACCAAGTGGTCATGGAAAGCTTGGGCTCCAAAACTTTGGCCACAATGTCTGGATGACTACTTTCATAACAGTCATTAGTAAACCACTACTTATTCCAATCACAACAGAAATTCTCACCCAAACTATAAATCAGGTGGTCCAATCAATCCCTTTTCTTTCCAACTCAAATTCCAAACATTCTACTTCAGGGTCTAACTTTTGTGAAGGAGAATAGGGAACCTCTAACTCAACTTCAGACACAAACTTAACATCCTCCAATCCCTCCACTAGATGTGATAGAAAGGTCCAGTACTCTGAACACACTGAGGGAATAAAATAGAGAAGTAAAGTCAATGCTAGACACCATAGAATTCCCAAAAAACAGATGTAATAACTCTATAAAGACATTTAATATTAGATTTCATGGGGCTAGTATCATAAATACTACTTCTATGTCCAAAAAACTCACAAGGGTATAGTTAGCCATCTCATTTCTAAGCCCAGTAACAAAGGGCTTCTTTGTGGAAAATATCCCCCCTTCACCAAGAAAAGGAAGATCAGAATCTTCTTCCCACCCTAGCTTCTTAGGAAATGGGAACAATTCTATGATAAAACCTCCTCATCAATTATCTCCAATAATGACGAACATCATACTACGAAATGTTACAGGAGCCAAGAATATAGAGTTTAGAAGGTATTTATCTTCCATGATCATCAACCATAATCCTTCCATGCTTTCTCTACTGGAAACCGGATGGATGACCATAAGCATCTCACGGAGGAGATAGGTTTCACATTTAATCTATTGTTGTGGGAAATTCAGAGGTAATTGTCATTATGTGGAAGGAGTATCATCTGACCATAAATGACATCTCTATTTCCTCTCAAAGTATCTTTGCTACTATTCAGGTCAGTAACCCTCCCTTTATGTGGGTTTTTAGTGTTATCTATTATAGTAACAACTTTACAAATAGGAAAACCCTTTGGAACCAACTTATGAACATGTCTAATTTTGTTAATGATAATTCTCAATCCTGTTAGTTGGTGGGAGGGGATTTCAATGCGATCCTAAAAGCCTCTGACAAATATAGGGGTAACATGATCACTAGAAATAGGGGAAACTATTTTTGGGACTGCATTAACCTCTGTAAATTATATCTTGGCTTTAAGGGTAGCAAGTATAATTGTTCTAAAAAAAGATTTAGAGGTAGAAACAACCTCATCCTTAAAAGACTAGATAGGTTCTTTTCTAATGATTCTTGGACTCACAAATTCCCTGAAGCCTTTGTTACTCACCTCCCACCCTTAAGTCTAGACCTCCCTTTACGATCAATCCCTTTAGGATGGAATCCATCTGGTAGTCCCACTATTATTTCCCTAGTCTTGTTAAAGGGTCCTTGAAACCTATTCTAATCTTAATAAAGCTATTGAACACCTTGAGAAATCTATCTACAGATGAAACAGAAAGGTCTTTGGCAACATTTTCAAGAAAAATAAGGTCATCCTTGCCAGATTAATTAGCATCCAAAAATCCCCCCATTACCCCACTAACTCCTTTCTCCACAATCTTGGAATTGGGATGACTAGGGATTTTAGCTTAATCTTAAGGCATGAATGGGAGTTCTAGAGGATCAAATCCAAAATTAACTGGTTACACCAATTCTAAGAAGAAGAAGAAGAAAGAATAGAATTAATGCCCTTCAGCATAATATTAGTAATTGGATCTTCAGTCCTGAAGTAATCTGCTCCACTACTCTCTTACTACTAGAACCCGTTCACCTTTAAACATTGATATTTCCACCTCAAGTATCATCTGAACACTTCCACCAGGGGATCCATCAACCAATATGACCATAACATGATTGAAAGCATCCCCACTATGGAGGAAATCAAAAGAATGGTTTTCTCTTTATCCCCCTCTAAGGCTCCTAGACCTGATGGTCTACACATAATGTTATTTTAAAGATGTTGGGCCACTGCGAACCCTATTTGGTTAGATTTTGTAAGGATACTTTCAGGTCTCTTTTAATGGATGAGAAGTCAAACTCCCCCTACATATGCCTCACTTTTAAATGCAACAATGCTACATCTTCATAAACTTAAAAACCTAGTAGTCTTTGAAATACCCAGTACAAAATTATCACCAAAATAATTACTAACAGGATCAAACCACTCATGCACAACATCAATAGTCACACTAAAAAATCTTTCTCACCAACAGGAGAGCTGATGATAATTCCCTAATAGTTTAGGCGTACATCCTCACTACTCCAGGATGAAAGGCAAAATTGCAAATATGATTCTGAAAATTGACCTAGAAAAGGATTTGACAAGCTTGAATGGTCCTTTATCATACAAGCCCTCCTATTCAAATTTCCCTCTATTCTTGTCAAGATCATCATGTCATATATCTCCACCTCTTTAATCAGTGTCTTGGTTAATGGTAGTAAAATTTCTTTCTTCAGTCCTTCTAGAGGCATCAGACAAGCAGACCCCATATCCCCTTACATATTTATCCTTTATATGGAACTCTTTTCTAGGAGAGTAGACCATGAAGATGACCTTCTCAACTGGTCTCCTGTGTCCATTAGCAAAAAGGGTCCTAAAATCTCTCACCTCTTTTTTGCTGATGACTTAACTCTAATGGTAAAAGTTGATAGTGAAAATTGCAACACCATTACTAGAACCTTGAATAGTTTAATCCTTCATTCTGGACTCAGAATTAACCACTCTAAGTCTTAAGACATCTTCTCCAAGAATTTTCCTTTGAATTTGTTTTCCCTGGATACCTCCCTGAACATCAAGGCCAAGAACAACTTTTGAAGATATTTGGGATTCCCCATTCTTAATAGAAGACCCATGAAATATGATTTCTAGTTTTTCATTGAAAATCTAAACTCCAAACTAGCTAGATGAAAAATTGAACTACTGAATATTGCTAGCAGAACTGTGCTAAAAAAATCATCTTTGGCTAGTCTCCCTAACCATGTCATGCAAATTAATCATCTTCCCTGTAATATTCTCAAGCTCACAAATAGAGTTCTAAGAAACTTCATATGGGGTACTACTGAGAATAGGAAAAGGCTGCACATAGTCAACTGGAAGACCTTTCTAACTCTAAAAATGATTGGGGGGTAGGCATCCAGCAAGCCTGAGATCACAAACCACTCCATCCTTGCTAGTATGGGTTGGAGGCTATTTTAAAACCACCTATCTAAAAGCTAGAGTTATCCTGTGGAAGGATGGTGTCGGGGGTATGATTGCTACCCTTTCAATCTTTAACATTTGGAGAGCTATGCGGAAAGGGTGGAATACTTGTAAGGATAGTGGCAGTTGGGTCACTAAGGATGGTACTAGGATTAGTTTTTGGTTTGACTCTTGGCTACCTATCTATTCTCCCTTGGGACATTTTATTCATGGCCCTTTTCAGTTATATTACATGGCCACCAAACTGGCTGATATTTGGCATGAAGCCAATGGAATTGTGAAGCACCATCCTTTGAGCTTCCCACTGATGTCCTCAATTCTATTAATAGTACCTTCATGTCTAACCAATATTACCCCATGACTACCCCATCTAGAATCTCACCAAGGATGGCACATTTTCTTGCAAATCCGCTTATGATAAAATCTCTAAACTTAGGAATCCATCCACTGGTATTGATAGATTTGGTTGGCAATGGAAGCTTCCTATCCCTAACAATATCAAGTTCTTCACTTTCCTAGTCCATCGTGATAGATTCCTATCCAATGCAAACTTGGCTAGAATGAGTATCTATCTTGATCCTAAGTGCAAATATTGTAATGCTCCTGCTGAAGACATGAACCACATTTTTTTTTAATTTGAAGCCACTCATGCCTTCTAGACTAAACTTAGCGAATCCAACATGAGTGAGTACTCCTTTAGTCATTGCAGTACAACCCATCCAACTAGCATGCACCCTGGAACTTCCTAAAGGACAAGAACTTTAATAATTTCATGCCTTAGAAAGTCCTTATTCCTTTCTTCCTTTGGTCGATTTGGAAAAATAGGAACAATAATACCTTCAAAGACAAAAAGGATAAGCCTTCCTTTAGCCAAGCCTTAGTAGAGGCCACTGAATTCCATCAATTGATTTCTCCTAACACTAAGCATAAACCACCTTCGCAGTTTAGATAGGCTGGTCACCACTTCCCCCTGGATCATACAGCCTCCAAACTGATGTGGCCTTCAATGAAAACACTGGTAAGGGAGGGACTAGGGAATAATAAGGAACCAAATGGTAGAATGGATGGTCAGATTTTGTAAAAGCCATCAAACAGCCTCCATTATCCAAATGGAGTTACTTGTTCTGAGAGAGATGCTTAGATTAATTGTTGCTAACAATTTTATTCCCAACCACATTCATGTAGACTAAGGTGATCCAAAATTTGACCCAATTATTCAAGAATGCAGGTCTATGTTGGCATTTCTGGATGGAGCTCAGGTGCGACATTGCTTCCGTGAACAAAATGGAGTGGCAGACTTCTTGACAAGAGAAGGAGCAGGGCAATCTTTTTGGAATATCACCGAGTTTTTGGAAGTTCCTCTGTTGTATGCTAAACGAGCTTTTGACACAGACAACCTAGGAACTAAATTTGCTAGAACTTGTAACTTCTGTAATGGCACTAATGCCAATATTAGCTCCAACGCCCTAAACATTGACTATGGAGAGTCGTAATATCTTTTCCAGTAGTAACAATAATTTGTTTTAACCAGAAAAAAAAAAGATTAAAGAAGATGAAGAAGAAACGTGTTTTAAAATATTAGAGCACGTTCATCCTATAATGGGTTGAACACGTTCTATTTCAAATTATTAGAGCGAAGCAAACCCACATTCATCCTATATTGGATTGAGCACGCTCTTAAAAAAAAAAATTCAATTACATGTTGTTAGTGTGCATTTTCTTTGATAACTTTGAGCAAAGAAATAATTTTCAGTACTAAAATATAATAATTTATTTTTAAATTAATAAATATATGAAGAGAAAATTACTATACGATCTATCTATATTGTATGAAGATAAATACGGTTTTGTGAGATTTTTATTTTTTTAAGACTAATCAGTTATACAGTGCATGTTCCTTCTGCTAAAAGTCAGTTTCAAAACCTTTTTGTGGTGCTACATTTCCACAAATTGAACCTTGGAGATGATTGCACGTACAATTTCAAATAAAATCTTCATTTTAAATTACATTATTTAATCTACTCAGCTTTTTAATTATTTTTAATATTTTAAAATTTCATTGCATGGTCTCCTTACAAGCTCTTAACAAAACGCATGTTCTTAATGAAAAATACTAATCAATTGTATTTTACAAACATCTTAATAGTTTAAGTAGCCTTTTAACTCTAAATCTTCATTTTTTAATTCTTGAAATAAATACTAATACTAAAAGTCTAGATGTGAACCAAAACAATGTAAATTATCCTCCACGTGAATTTGTAATTGATTATAATTTCTAAAATTTTGAATTCAAAATTAAAGTAGATAGTTGTATTTTGTGAGAAAAAATGGTTACATCTTTTTAATGGATTATTAATGCAACAAAATTAACAAAGGATTATATCTTCTAAAATTTTGGTAATGGATTATATATTCAAAAACAATTCATTCAAATTTTGATTTTGAAGTAGTTAATCGTATTTTCCAAGAAAAACTGATTATAACTCCTCTAATTTCATTCTTATCAATATCCACATAAATTCATATCTATATAAAAAAAATGCCTATGAGGAGGTTGAACATTGAATTATACCTGTCAATCGGTCCAGTCGCCTTAGGAGACCGGCCCATGTAGCATCGGACCGAACCAGCTTGATGCAAACTGGACCGGCCCGGTACAGTTACCGGTCCGATCGATCCGGTACCGGTACCGGTACGGTCTGGTTTGGACCTTTGGGACCGGTCCGGATTTAATAAAAAAATAGTTTTTAAATTTTTTGAATATAGCCATTGTGGACCTCAATTGTTAACGTTTTGGACCGTTGCCAACGGTCCAAAACGACTATTTTACTTATTTTATTTTTAAAAAGAAAATCACCCCAATTTTTTTCTATAAATACCACTTCAATATTTTTCATTTTCCACAACAATTCTCTCAATCTCTATCAATTTCTCTAAATATTCCTCCAAAAAAAAAGTGTTTAAATTGTTCACAATTAGTTTCCTAATTTATTACGTAGCAACTATTAGCAACATCAAGTGATCAAGTGGAAGTTTTCAACTTTCAAGTGTTCAGTTGATATCGGAAATTTGATATGATTGCTTCATCTCTTACTTTTAATTTTAGAGTTTTTTAATTTATTTACTATTTATAATTATAATATTTTTTAAAAAAAAATGATTATTAAATTTTTTAATAAGGATAAATTAAGAAAAATGGGCAAAAGTGTTAAAATTTGTGTTTCGGAAGCACCGAATAATAAGAAAAACATAGGTTCCTCTTTCACTAGAGGTTCCGGTAGTAGTAAGAATTATAACCATATGTCTGACGCTCCACTAGTATTGCTAGTGAACCTGAACAAGAATATAAGTATGGTGGTTTGGTATGCATGATATGAATTATGTAGAATTTCAAGAAAATTATGTAATAAAAAAATAAAATTAAAAGGGGATAT
>JBDJHY010724822.1:0-13017 GCA_039654485.1 Withania somnifera | reverse complement strand
AAGATCACTATGGTTTTTACACAATTTGCACTGTAGGCTAAGTGTTGGGCATGATAGCATTTGGCTTTAGTGATTCTATCTTATCAAAAAAGTACATGAGATCTTACTCAATCTTTTTTCCATTCATTAACTCCATTTTAACCTTCCTTTGGTCCATGCTTCAAACTCAATCACTTTGCACATACAACTTTCCTTCCCGACAAGTATAGTGGTAAGTATTACCGCCTATCAAGTGGGTGACCCATGTTCAATCCCTGGGAATGGTATAAAATTGATAATGCTCAATTATATTTTAACTATGCATGCATGACGTTGACAATATATTTATCCAACATATATATTCGTATTCAAATCCACGAGGATGAAAGTTGTTGGCTTCAGTTTCAGGTATTAAAATACACTAGTTGAATGCAGATTTGCTTAATAAACTAAAGAATAAAATAGAGGGTTTCAATAAAAGAAAACAAATATTGGTCACATCAACTGTTAACAAGAAAGATTATTTCACCAAAATTAAGAATTAACAAGATTTACAATCAATAATAACACCTTAGGGTGTGAACTTGGGAAATCAATACATGTATGGTTAATTAACTCTTTGCCATAATTCATGAATAGATATGGGTAGACAATATAAATTAAATTAAAATTAAAATCTCTAAGAATTAATATTAGAAAATAAATTAAAGTAAAATTAACAATTATTGCCCATACTTATTTCCATTCTTCTGAAACATAACAAATTCAAGCATTAACTAGAGTTGTCAACCTCTGATTTCAATCCAAACCTGCAATAAAAGTTAAACCCATACCCGTTAACAATTAATACCCACACAATAATCAATACCAGTCATTAGCACACCCTTAAGTATAGAAATTTGCAAACATAATTGAAGGAAAAATAATTCTATTAAAGAGATCTTTCTGCTCATCCATTATAATTAATTATATAAAGAAAATCTCTCAGTTTAACGTATAAAAATCAACCCATAACTAATCTCCCATTTAGAAAGGTTCTTATAATATTTTTAGTCTAAAACACCGATGAATGATAGGGTTTTGATGTTCAAATTCCTATTTATATAACTAGAAAAACTAAAACAAAATACCACAACAGACTAATTGGTGGACTAAAGTGGTTATCACTAGGAGAGTTAGCAGTCTTCCTAGTCTCTTCTTTAATTTCCATATAAGGTTCTTTATAGGTGTATGGCAGTCTAACATGTTGTCTCGCAGAGGTGATAGTGATTCTCCAAGATTCATATTTTAGTATCCAGTCTTGACTTCTTTTTTTCCATCAATATGTTACTTTGGACAACGCTTAAGTGACTTATGGAGGTCTGTCAACTAGTCTGGTGGTTTGCAAGACTAGTCAAGCAATTGTTAGACCTTCTTTGCTCCTCTTTATTGAATGTTTTGCCCTCTTTTTACTCTCTAAGACTTTAATGCTCCTTCTTGAATTCAATACTAAAAATTTAAATAGAATAACATTAAAACTAGAAAAAGATGGCAATTTGGACATGTATTTATTACTATTTTTAGGCTAAATGGTCTGTAAATTGTTAGCTTATTATATAGTAGTAAAAGTTACGCTTTAATTTTCGATGATCTTGAGATAGAAAGGATAGTGGTTATGAGGTTTTGATGCTAGTCTATAGAATGAATATAGTGGGGTTTATTGAGAGTATGCAAGAATCTACGTTATTTAGATTATAAAAGGTGTGGTTCCATAATATGATGAAGATGGATATTATCCATGGGGTAGTCTTGGCTAAAACATGAGTCATCTGCATCTGGATTTGAGTTTTTGGAACTCTAATTATGAGACTTACCGTATTAGGCTTGGATTTTAATGCCTAGGAATACAATTTATTTTGTAAAATGAGGGAAATTCTAGATTTAATGAGCTTAATACTTAATGGTGTGTATAAACCACCATAGTGGTTGGTGAGACACCATTGAAGAAGTCATTCCCGCAGTGGTATCTATGGAAGGCATCTGGCAATTTTTTCTTAGAATTAAGTTATGTTTTTTGGGTTATATTTTTGTATAACTCAAGTTTGAGACTTATACTATTGTAAAAGGAATAGGTGATTTGTGCATAACTGTTTGGCTCCTCATCTTTATGTATAGAAAATACTCTATAGAAAGGTTGATTATAGAATGTGGTTTAATTGATAATGATAGTGAGTGGATGAGTAAGAGTACAATATTAGAAACTTTGAAGGTACTGCCTATCTAATTCTTAACTCGTGCTTCCTTTTTTCCAATGCCCATTCAGGGATATGGTAAATTGGTATTTGATTCTAATGAACCGTTCCATCATTACAAAATTATTTATGTTAAATTCATTAAGATCCTTATTCTAGGGAATACAATTCCCCACTATGGTGAGTTCCTCACCTCACAGAGTGAGAGAGGTGGGACTTAGCTAGCGTATCCTGGTACTGGAGGATAAGATAGATTTACTATGTGGGCTAAGACAAATGTGACTCCTACATTCACAGGGTTCTCCATACTTGCCCAGATGTGGCTTAGCTTAGTGAGAGGATGTATCTATCCACAAATCTCACTAATGTTACTCTGAAGCGGCTCATGTGGTCCTTTACAATGAACAAGGTGAATTTAAATGTTAGAAAGGTAATTATTTTTAGTAGGATTAATTCTACTCCAATCCTAAGGAGCCATTCTTTCCTTTGTTGATCACTGAGCTATGTCAAAAGGATAACGTATCATAGGAGTCGATAAATGTCTGGGCTAAGTGTGATAAGCCCTTCAACTTACTGAAAGTAAAAGTAATCCATAAAAGTGGTAACAAGAATAAGAAGTGGACTACTAGGGGCGGAGGAGAGACCAGTAGGAATAAGAGCAGTGTAGAGTCAGGTGAAGACCCTACATAGGAGATTGGAGGTATGGCACAGCTTGAGAGTGACCTAAAAGTAGTCGAAGATTATCTTCTAGGCTCCCAGTCTACTAGGGGTAGCATATCTGGGATACAAAATGCATACACCCAGCTGGTTAAGGCCCATGTAAATCTGCGGAAAGATGTAAACATAGAGAAGAAGAAGAGTCACTATAGGGATAGACTCTCTGTCCATATGTGGAAAGGGATTAATACTCTGGTGAAATCACTGAGTCCAAAAAGGAAAGTCACAGGCCAGAAAATGAGTGACTCCCAAGACTTCTCCTTCTTTAATGACATGAAAAAGGACGAGCCAGAGGACTCTATTTTTGGAAAGGATGATGTATTAATATATCCTAACTTCCCACGTATGCCTTATTTATGATTATCTTTTTTGTTGATGGAATGTGTTACTATTGTTTTGGTTTCCCTTAAAGGGCTTGGATATTTTTATTTTCCTTTCCCCAATGATTATTACTATTTTGATGTTTTTTATTCTTGGATGGCATCTTTGGATATGATATCCCGTTTGTAGGCTATGTTATTATTTTACTATAGGTTAAATGGAAGGTACTTGCTCATTTTATCACTGAAAACTGTGTTCCAAAATAGGAGAAAATAGAGGAAACTTACCACCTTACTATCTTGTTTATCACAGTGGTGATTAATTGACCACTATGGTGATATCGTTGTACCATTCAAGCACTACTGCGGAAGCCAAGAAACCACTATGGAAATTGGCAATACAGTAGCTTGAAAATTCTCTTTGTTGTAGGGATCTCACAACTCACAGTTTTCTTTTATGCTAATATGCTTGAAAATTGTCAATCAAACCTCACCAATTACTTCCCTTCAAATTTTAGTTTCTCACTTTCATAAGAATGAATTGTCACTAAACTTTATCACACTTAACAACATCATGACACCAACTTTTTATTATTTAATTAGCACGATCAAGGTTAATCATTACTGTAAAAATGAATCACATAGTTCATCGAAGTTTGTGAACAACACAAGACAGTCAAATGCTAAACGTGCATTAAAATCACAAGAAACCAATAGTCAATCAATTCCTTTTATCCTTCACATCTTCTCCCAAAGATCAATTATTTATAAGCCTTACCTTTTAATAAATACTAAATGGGATACTCATTAAGAAATCAATTGGAATCAACTAGGTTCTAATTGAGCCTGATTGAGATACTAATTAGAATCATCTAGATGTCAATTAGACCAAACCTAGTAGAAGAGTGCTGATGAAAGTACAATGGAAAGAAAGAGAACAACTCTACATGATTTGTAGCCTCCTGGTGGTTTGACGTAATTGTGTACATACTAATCCATGGAAATCTGCTTTATATTTCTCTTGCACTTGTGGGACCTATAAACTAAATCTATAATACCAACTACCATAACCCGATCTAACGAATCATGCTGAAACCTACACTTTTTTAAATAGCTAGGAGAAACCCATATCACCCAACATTCATTAATGCAGATGTCTTGCGATAAATACAAATTTGACAAAAAAAAGTAAAACTAAAATAAGATATTTAAACAATCCTTAATTGAAGACACCTATTTCCCCAATTCATTGTCAAACATGTACAAAAGCATACTAAAATATAGAGCGATAGACAAATAAAGAAAAAGAATCCAACATTTACCAGGAATAGAGTACAGAGGTTGGTGTTGAGTACCTCCATCTATTTAGTAACTACAAAGTAACCTACATCCAGACTACACCCTAAAAAGATGTAGCAAGAGTAGAGTTATTATATTACACATATATTGGTAGATATCATTGGCTAACCAACATCAAATCATATGAATAAAATAAATAAACCAGAAAAATATGGCCTTTACAGAAAAAACTAAATAACATATTTTTATTAAAAACCAATATATCTTCTACTTCTCTAAAATCTCACCTAGTTTTTCTAACTCAAGCATCACAATGGTTTCTCAACTAACATTTACTAGATCCATTGATGCACCCTATTAACAATAGTATCCAACACTATCTCATCACTGTCGTCTCTTTGTTCGCATTACATTTTTCATTTCCCAATGGGGTCAACCTAGTATACATAACCCAATTGCCTTCAAACATGCTAGTGATTAACCACCAAGTCTTACCACCTTAAGGGAATAACATATAAATCAATTGAGCCTCAACTTCATGTAAAATAAAAAAATATCAATGAAACATATGACCAACAAACACAACATTTCACCATCTCAAATAAATCACATAATCAATCTCAAAGATAAGTGGTTAAGTAAAAAATATAAGTCAACTCAAATCTTAACCATCAAATAAGAGAACTCAAGTCTCATCAATAATTTTTTGGATATTTTTTGGGGAAGTTGGTGCATTGAATTTTCTTATTTTATATCGCCTTATACCCATTCTTTTATTATTATAATCTTTGAAAATAAATGCATATGTGGTCATGGGACTTATAACTTAACAATGTCAGTGTAGCAGTTGATCCTTCAATATCTCTAGTCGAAACCACTTTCCATCGATCTAGCATAAATAGTAACTATATAAGAAAATTCTACTTTCAGTATTTCATATGATCATATTTTCACTTATCAACTTTATTTAGAAGTAAATCACAAGCCTTCTTTATTTAAGGCATTCTTTTTCTTTATTATTATTTATGATTAAGTCTTTTATTAATTATTATCAGTTTGGGCTTCTTTTGATCATTACTTCAATCAACCATACCATCAATCAATTCTTTCATGGAATTAACTCAATAAATCATGATTATCACATATCTACACATATGCCATAAGATAATTGACAATGTAACGCTTATGCATACAAGTAACTATTGGAGCCTTCATCAACTTATTATTTTTTAAGTCATCACTATTAGTCCCAGATACAACACTTTGCATTTTAATTAATATCCCATAAACAAGAAGCATTTGACCCTGTTGTTATTCATTATATGCTATCACATAATTTGGTAATTCACTCTTTTCAAGTTATCTAACCTTTATTTTCATCATTCTCATCCAACCTATGATTATACTCTTCCCCTATTTACCTTCAATATCCTAATGATTAAATAAAAAATCAACACCCAAGTGATTCACCAAATTATCTAACCTTTATTTTTATCATTCTCATCCAACCTATGATTATACTCTTCCCCTATTTACCGTCAATATCCTAATGATTAAATAAAAAATCAACACCCAAGTGATTCACAAAATTGACTAAATTTCACCCTAATAACATCAAGTAAGTTCCCATAAGCATAATAAACTTCAACTTAGGGCTTTCGTTCTAAGTAAGAAACTGACATGACCCAAATGAGTCTTAAGTGGTAGCTACTAAATAAAAACTTAGTGAGAAATCTATAAACACAATCCGCATGATACAACGATACAACAGTTTAACTAAAGAAAGATTAATGATAATAAACTAACAATTGATTAATTTCGCAGAAAAAAGAAATAATTAACTCTATCATCTATTAGAACGCCCAAAACCTGAAAGTCACCACAAGCCAAGGACATCTAATCCCAAAAACATAGTATATAAAAATCAAATAATCCATGATAATATCTAAAATCCATGTATCCACTTTCCCAAAACAACTGTCCAGGAACAAAACTGAACAAATCCATTGCAAGCTAATAGGAGAGGCTCATCCTGAATCTGGATCCTCTGCAAGCTAACTAGAGCTAAGGTCGATTCTAAGCCAAAGGAACACTTGTTGCACTTAGAAAAACAATAAACAAAAGAAATGAAAGTAGGGAGTCAGTATGAGGAACACGTGTACTAAGTAGGTATCATAAACAGAATTGAGATAAAAAATAATATCACATGTCAATAACTATAAAATCACAAATGAAATTCAAATAATCATAACTAGAGATTAAACAACAGTTTATCACAGTTAGAGTAAAGGAGAGAGTACGCCATTAATCACGGAAGAGGTCTCAAGCCTCAAATGCCCACACTTAGGAAGTAAGCCTTTTAGGAAGTTACCTGTTAGATCACCTTAGTTCTATTTTCTTTTACATCCTTATTACAAGCATATAAATGGGTCCATGACCAAACAGAAGGATAAAAGTCTTAATTACGTTTCTCTATAGCCAAAAAATTTGTGGCTTCGTCACTTAGCCCAAACCACTATCATTAATCTACTTATGATTGTAGATTCCACCGCTAACAAGTCATATCATTTCATATTTGTTGGCTTGTGCATTATGAGCATTGAAATTTATGAAAAGTGTGGGATATCATGATCATGAGTATATATTTTGGAGAGAGATCAATACAAGTCACCAAATAAAAAGACCATAATAAGAATATCAAAATTATATGTTATCATCAACTGTCTTTAAGTTCTATCTAGAGTTTAATTACAAATTACAATTCAACCATAACCAACCTTAAATCACAAATAATGCCATCTTGGAATGATCTCATTCCCTTTTTACACATTGAGAAATGATTCATACTTTGCATGTTGTATAAACAATGATATGTTGAGTTACAAACCAAGAATCATATACACAAGCTGGTTTTTACACCTTTAACCCCTTCTCATGGCTTCGAGCCTAACTTGGGAGTTTTAATCTACCTAAAATCCATCAAGGTTAACACACTATCAAGGAATTCATTATATTCTAGTTTTCCATGGGTAATTCTACTATTATTACTCATAACTAGGCATAATATACTCAAACTAGATGAATTCCTAGTCACCTGCTTCACATTCGTCAACCTAGGTTTCCCTCCATAAATTTCCACCATTATGAACCCCAAGAACTAGAAAATTCTATGGAATACAATCATAACAAATTATGGAAATCCTTGCTTTGATGATGTTCAACCCCAAGACTTGCTTTCTCCAGCCCTAGCTAGTTCTCTTCTCTAAAAACTATATATGTGTAAATAACCTCATAATCGGGACTAAAACAGATCTAATCTTCATTAATACTACTAGGATGTCTCCGTTATGGAGGTAAACTCTCTACTCTGGTGGTAACCACTGCGGCAAACAACAATGGAGTTTCCTATAACAAAACTTTTGTACCAAACCAGGGAGATCGAAAAAGTGCTCAGTTGTGTCCATTTCACAATACAAAATAAATTTTGGGAATAAATCTCAAAGCCTATCGCAGTAACTAACACTATGAGAGCCATAGGGACCAAAATTTGGCTTCGAAAAGTGTTATGGGTTGCTACTAAAGTCTACTATCTCATTATTAACACTAGACACCCTAATTTAAACAAGCATCATCAGTATCACCTTCTAACCAAACAAGAATAAATTTTTTATCGATACTATGCTAGCCCTAAAAAAATTCTAAATCTAGCATTTAGGGCCAAAACACTATGAAATCACTCCAGGGAATATCCCAACATACGGGGATATAACCACAATGATGAAAGGGGCATTATAGAAAATATCAATTTATCCATTATTCGTCCCCAAATGATCAAAGAAGAAAGAAAGGTAGAGAGTAACTGGATCTTTAAACAACTACGGGTACTTGTTATGCATGTCTGACTGAGCTTTCCACGTCACCTTATCAATCAAATGGTGCTTTTGTTGCACTTTAATCAACATAATATCCTTGGACATCAATCTACGGACATCTCTACCAAGAATTGCTACAGTTCCTCCTTATATGCCAAGTTCATATTCATAACCAAAGAGTCTCACTTAATAATGTAATAACAAGAACCATGATACTTCTTTAACATAGATATGTGAAACACCAGATATACACTCGATAACTATAGCAGTAAAGCTAAACGACAAGCCATTGGTCCAACCCAATCCATAATCTCCAAAGGAACAACATATCTAGGGCTAATCTTTTCCATATTTCCAAATTTCATAACACATTTCATGGATGAAACCTTTAACAACACATGCTCCCCTTCTTTAAGTTCCCTACCCTCACTTTCTTATTAACACACTCCTTCTATCTACCCTAGGATGCAAGGAGCTTTTATTGAATGATATTTAATTTCTCGTTTGCTTCCTTACCAAGTCCATACACCAAAAACTCAATATCTCTAGCCTTAAACCATCTGATGGGATATCTACACCTCCTCCAATAAAGTACCTTGAAGGAGCCATGTCAATGTTAGAGCAGTAAGAAAATCCATTCAAATAAATAAACTTATCCCATTGACCTTTAAAGTATAGAATATAATCCTTAAGTATGTCTTTCAACACTTGTATCATCCTCTCAGACTGACCGTGTGGATGCAAGTCTATGCTCAAGTCCAAAATTGTTCCCAATTCTTCATGAAACTTTCCCAAAAAGTGGGAAGTGAATCCTTATAAAAATGATGTGAACTAAAATACCATGCAATATGCATACTTCTTTAATATATAACTCTTCCAAATTGGTTGCATTGTACCTAGTCTTCACCGGAATAAAATGCACTGACTTTGTCAATTGGTCCACTATAGCCGAAATAGAATCGCATTGCTTTGGAGTCTTAGGAAGACCTACCAAAAAGTCCATGGAAATGAACTCCTATTTTCACTTTAGAATGGGAAACCTCTGCAACACTCCACCTAGCTTTTGGTGCTCATACTTGACTTGCTGACAATTCTGGCATTTAGCTACAAAGTCTAAAATATTACGCTTTATTTGAATCCACCAATAATGCTATCTCAAGTCGTGGTACATCTTGTTATCACCCAAATGAATAGAATATTTTGAACAGTATGTCTATGTCAAACTAATACAAGTCAGTCCATCAACTTAGGACACACATACTTGGCCCTTGATTTGCAAAACGGTCAATTGAAGCTTGCTTGGCTTCACCCACAAGAACCTTGTCCCATTTCTAAGCTTCACATCATCAAATTTCTTTTCCTTGATATAGTAAAGGAAGGAAGACCTTGAGCTCAATAAAGCTCTTAGTTGTGTCCAAATCACAACACAAAATAATATGTTGGGAATAAATCTCAAAGATAATCATGGTAACTAACTCTAGGGAGTTCTAGAGACCTAAAGTTGGTTCAAAAATATTTTATGGGTTTCTACGGGAGTCTACAATATTATTATAAACACTAAACATCGTATAAATCTACCATATTATTATCAACACTAAACACCCCAATTATAATTCACATAATCAGTAGAACCCTCTAAGAACGCAAGACTAATTTTTTAGGTCGAGACTATGCTAGCCCTAAAAAATATCCACCTTTGGAATTTATGGCCAAAAGACTATGAAAACACTCTAGTGAGTATCCCCAACATACTGATACATGTCCATAATGAAGGAACGGGTTATTATGGAATATATCAATTTACCTATTGTTCATCCTCGAATGATCAAAGGAGAATGAAAGAAAGAGAATACCTATCTCGGTTAAAAACTGTGGTTACTAGTTACACATGTATGACTCAACTTCCCACATCACCTCATCAACTGAATGGTTCTTCCACGAAATCTTAATCATCGGAATATCTTTGGGCCTAAATCTATGGACATATATTCCAAACATTGCAATAGGTACCTCCTTATATGCTAATTTACAATCTAGAACCATGAAGTTCCACTTAATAATTTAATCACCAGTACCATGATAATTTTTCAACATAGACATGTATAATTTTAGATGCACACCGAATAAGTGTAGCGGTAGTGCTAACTGGTAAGCAACAGAGATCACTCAATCAATATCTCAAAGTGACCCACATATCTAGGGTTGAACATTCCCTCTTCCCAAATTGCATAACACCCTTCATGGGTGAAATCTTTAACAATACATACTCCTTTTTTTAAATTATATATCCTTCACTTTCTTATCAGTGTATTCCTTCTGCCTACTCTAGGCTGAAAGGATCTTTTGCTAGATGATCTTTACTTTCTCCATTAATTGCCTTACAAAGTCTATACCCCATGCCTTAGCATCCCTGACCTTAAACCATGTGATAGAAGATTTAATCTCCGCCTCAATATTGGAGGTAGCTGTTATTGTAAGAAGATTTAACCAAGGGAAGAAACTAATCCTACTAACCTCTAAAGTCTATAATAAAAGCCTAAAATATGTTTTTCGACACTTTTATAATACTCTAAAAATGCTCATCAGTAGGAGGATGGAAGGTCGTGCTCAAGTCCAAACTGGTCCCCAATTCTTCATGCAACTTTCCCTAGAAGCTGGAAGTAAAGTCGGGGCATACATACTCGGCCCTTAATTCAGAAAGAGCTTCTTCACCATCAATTGATCCTGCTTGGCTTCACCCACAAGAACCTTGTCTTAAATCTTGCTCAATTTCACATCATCAAATTGATTTTCCATGATATTGTCAAGTAAGGAAGACCTTGCTTCCACATAGGTTAATAGTCCTCCTCTATGAGACACCTATAGTCTAGATAACTCACCAGCTAGGGTTTTTACCTTTTTATCCAATTGCCACCGATCAATATATAAGTGAGCTTGACTGCCCATGCTTATTATTTTCCTGCTAAGGGCATCTGATATAACATTGGCCTTGCCAAAATGGTAGTGTATTGTGATATCATAGTTCTTCAGAAGTTCCATCCACCTCATATGACTTAAGTTCAAATCCTTATGGGTGAACACATGCAAAAGTCTATAATGATCAATGAATATCTCACACTTCAACCCATAGAGATAATGTCTCCACTACTTAAGGGAAACACAGTATATTCTAACTCCAAGTCATGAGTTAGATTATTCTGTTTATTCACCGTCAGTTTCTTAGAAGCATAGGCAAACTACACTTTTATACTACACCAACACTGCCCACAAGACCGACTGAGAAACATCCGAATAAACCACAAAATCCTTATCTTCCACCAGTAAAGCTAGAACAAGTATGGTTGTCATCGACTTTTTTAAGTTTAAAAAACTATTCTCGCAATCATTGGTCCATACAAATGAGACATTTTGCTTAGTCAACTGAATAAAATGAGAGGCTATCAAATCGAACCCTTCACAAACCATTTATAATAACTTGCCAACCCGAAAAAACTCCTTATCTCAATCACATTAGTAGGCCTTTCAAAAACTTTTACCATCTCAATTTCTTGGGAATATTTAATGGTAGAATCAAAAGATATAAGCCCTGGAATTTCATATTCAATAGAAAACACTATAATAAAAGTGAAAACATGAATTTATTTGGGTTCACCCTTTTTTAAGAAACAATGTGCACTAGGAATGATATAGAATCCAACCAAAATGCACATTTGGAGAATTTGGCATAAATTTACATCTCCTTTAACAAACCCAACCCTATTAAAAGATGTTTTTCATGCTATATTTTCTCTTTGAATATATCATAATATCATCTATAAAAACAATCACAAACTAATTTTGGAATGGCTTGAAGAGGCCATCTATCAAATTCATGAAAGCTGCAGGGGCATTAGTAAGATTGAAGGACATCATCAGGAACTTATAATGACCCTACATAGTCCGAAAGGTAGTATATGGCACATCCTATGCCCGGATCTTAAGCTAATGGTACCTTTGCCTTAGATATATCTTAGAGAATACACAAGAACCTTGTAGCTGGTCAAAGCAATCTTCCATATACAGAAAAGGGAACTTATTCTTAATGTCACCCGATTCAGCTGACAGTAGTCTATATGGATATGAAGGTTACCATTCTTCTTCTTAGCAAAAAAATTAAGCTCCCCAAGGAGAGGCACTGGACTGAATGAATCCCTTACTTAATAGTTCATGAAACTAGGTTTTCAACACCTATAATTTAGTTATAGGCATATGGAATGGAGTTATGGAAATAGGACATGTACTGGCTCCAAGTCTATTTGAAAGTCGACATCTTGGTCCAGGGGCATATCAGGAAAGTCAGAAGGTATCACCTCCAGGAACTCACTCACTACGGGGACAAACTCGATTAGTTGTACCTTAGAAGCTTCTACCATAAGGTGAGCCAAAAAAACTAAACAACCCTTCACCACCATCTTTCTATTACAAAGAAATAAGATAATCCAGATAGGGGCAGGAATATAGTTGTTGCGTCCAAACGCACATGCAAGTGTACGTGATCGTACAAGTAATATAGTGGCTCTTGCAAGCTGGATGTCGAACCCACAGGGACTTATATTTAAT
>JBDJHY010724607.1:0-15683 GCA_039654485.1 Withania somnifera | reverse complement strand
CATTCTTATGGGAAGATGCCCTGTTATCTTATGGTGATCTTGACAGACCGTGAGTTATTTTGTAGCTCTAGGTTGTGACCCGCATTACCGGTGACTTCTGTTGGTTGGTTCTAGAGAACAAGTATGAGTAGTTTTTGTGAGTAAATAACTCACTCTTTCTATTTATTTTCCTTCATTCTGGATAGACTACAAGAGAGTTATATTTATCCTTCGCCCATGTCAGGTTTAAATGGTGTTTTGGCTATTATCTCTTAGGTTTTCTCAATCATGGTTGCTTGTGGTTAGTCTTGTTACTCACATTCGTGTAACTATTCTGGTATGCGGCAGTGCTCCTCCAGTGGTGGATCGAGGTTGTTGTACTCCTGAGGATTTTGTATGTCAGGTTATGTGTTATGTTTTTATTTTTATTTGCCTAATACGATCGTACAGGCTTGATCCTCGTGAGTGGATACTAATTTGCTTTTTGCTGCATTTTGTGGGTTTGGACTAGTGATTGGTTTATATCGGGTTTGTGATCTAGTTTAGAGATTGTGTTCTTTGTATGAAAGTCGGGAGGCTCTCGTGTTATGAGTTATGGGCACTCAACTTTAACAAGTTATTGGATGTGTGATTATCACGAGTTATGGGTATTTGGCTTTTGGATAGAACAAAGGATTGGTCTGCTACATCGTTTTGATATGAGACGAGGGCAGCTGATCTTACAGTCGTGATTTGAGGTTATTATCAACATGTGTGTAGAATAAAGGATTACCCTGGGATGATTATTTCTTTTGAGTTTAGATGTCTTATTGTTTGGTTCCCGGTCGATTCCAGGTTGGCGGGTTGATTTTGATGATCGAGGTTCAGATATGATTTTTATTTTCATGCAGGGAGTAGGGTTGGTTTTGCAAGAAAGGCCAGTTGTCATTTGTGATACGGAATGTTATTGGTTAGCTGGTTGGTATCAATTATCTTTTCGTGATGTTGTTATTCGATTATATTAAGGAGTTCGTAGTCTTGGGATCTCTCCTGTATGGTTTTGTTAGTTTCTGATGGTATCATATGGATAGGAATTGGTCCTTGTAGTTTAAAAGTTGATGATTTGATTTAGACCATTTTTCGCGAAGCCCATTGTACTAGATATTCTATAAACTTGGGGATAGTGGAGATGTGCAGAGGGTCTTTCTACCTGTATGTTAGGGAGGCATTTTACTTATATGAGATCCTAGTTGCTAATATTTCAAAAAACGACACCTGATTCACTTCGTGGTTTTTGAGGACAATACGATATTGATTTTTCATCCAGAGACTTACATCCAATTCGAGCGGATTATTTGGGTACCTTAGTATATATCGCGAGCTCATGTCCTCGATTTTGATAATAGTTGAGGCCAACATTCTGCCTTGATAAAGCTTTATATGATGATAGTTTCTATTCTAGTATTTAGATAACACCATTCGAGGCTTCGTATGCTATACGTTGCAAATTACCGATTGGTGGATATAGTAGCATTGAGATTCAACCTTAGACTTTTAATTTGATTTGAAATGCTACTGAGAGAATCAAACTTGTTGGGTTAGATTTCAGATGCACATAGTAGACAAAAGAGCTACACAAACTATTAAGTTTGCTTCTTAAGTTTAGTACCGGGGACTTGGTATTTGCGAGTTTGTTGAGAATAATATGGGATCACAGAGTAAATTAGCGGTATTGCCTACAGATTGACCCTACCTTCAGAGTTAGTGGCAGTACACCTTATTCCATCCAAGTCTCCGTTCCTCATTCCTATATACCAGACTCTTCATGTACATTTTACTATGTATCAGCTTGATTGGACGACTGGTGTTGTGTTAAGAAGCCTTAGGCAATTATTTATAAACGATGCAAATGACTCAGGTCCAGGGATACTTTTATTATGAGAGTTCGTTGAGTGCATGGTCTAGTCAAGGAGGACATTGGATGGTTAAGAGAGTCGTGTGAATCTTGCATCCTTGTTGCTTGAGACTTAGGATACTTTCTTTTTCTAAATTTTTGCGGATGAAAATTTCTTTAGTGGTGGAAATTGTAATGACCCTCGGGCATTTTAGTAATTTCTGTATGTTTAGAACATTTTTATGACTGCCCAAGTCATTTATATAATTGTCCTTCAACTCTTTGGATCATGTCACCACTTGATAGGGACTCTCATATGTTGTAATAAAGTGTTTCTACGATATTTCAATGGTGAGGCCTCCCTGATTTTAATTTTATTTATTTTTATTGTATGTTTAGCATGATACCATCACTGGTCTAAATATTTACATGAGGATATTATAGACGACATGGTTGGTTTAGCATAAATCTAGGCCTTTAGACATTATCAACTGTTCAATTTTATGTCGATATTGGGATTTGGGTTTTGGTGTCAGGGGTTTTGTGTCGGGGATTGGGGTTTGACGGACTTGTGTAAATTCAAAAGGTTTTTTATTATTCATTATTTTTAAAAAGTATAGATAGATAATATCATTATGTAAGTCTCTATTTCAATAGTCTATGACAAATCGATGGTATCCTCTAGGTTAGACTATATGTAATATATGGTAGACTACTACCATGGTCTATGCTAGACTACTGTCATGGTAGATGCCGCATGAGAGATTGTCTATTATCTAACTGAATTACCTAAAATTCTCTCAGACAGTCAAACTTTTACAATGATAAAAAACTTTCTAACGGTCTTAATGTTAGTCTAAACATGCTTCAACCCTTTATACATAATTCACATGTGTTGCAAAACTTTTATCTTCTTTTTCTTGACCTTGACCCTTTTTTTTCAAATATTTCATTCTCTAAAAAATGTCTCGATCTTCTCAAACATCCCAAGGAGAATTGCTCATTTGTTATTGCGGTGAACCAACTGTTTTGAAGACATCACGCATTAAAAGTAATCCATGTCACAAATTATATACTTGTGCGATCGAGAAGGTAAGATTTTTGTTCATTGGGTAAGCTTTTTTTTCATGTGTCTTTCAATTTAGCCTCTAACTATTTGTTGTTTTCTTTAGGATAATGGTGGATGCAACTTTTTTCAAATGGATTGAATCATCAACTCCAAACAACAAACAAGAAAATCTAGAAAAGTAATTCAAAAAGAGTCCAGGACCTACAAGCAGCCCCTCAGTCGAAGGATCTACATCCAAAGGCCTGACCAAGTTTGAATTGCAGGCTAAGCTAATGAAAGCTGAAGAAAATAGGGATTTGCTCAGGTCATTGCTAAAAAAACTGAAGAGGGGAGGGATCACATTAAATATTTATTGAGAGATACAGAGTTCGAGAGAAATCAACTGAAACAGAGGTTGGTTGTTGCTGAGAAAAAGGCACATAGACTGGAGATGGTGGTCTATGATTTATTATTTTTATTTGTCACTTGGAAATGGACAACAAGCGTATAACGAGGTTGGTTATTTCACTTTCTTCTTGTGAAAAATTAATTAGTCTATGAAGATAATTTTGTGTATTTATAAAATCTTAATTTAAATTAAGGCATGATCATCTTTTTTTAGTATACAACAACTAGCATAGAACATAACAAAACAGTTATGAAAAACGAGTATAGTATATTAAAATAATCATAGATAAATAGTGTTCAATCATCAAACACTATTTCAGTAGATAATAATGATAATTAAGTTAATGGAATGAGCTCTCAATGACCCAACCTTAAAATTAAAATCAAAATTGTTATAAAAGCATCAACTGAAAAAAATAAAAATTAAATTATTTGTTTGTCAAACTAACATCCATTAATTCACCAACACATAATTAAAAAAATCTTTGTTACATCACAACCACCAAATTATTTATCTTTATTTATTATCTCGACAACTATGGAAAACAAGTCCACTTCTCCTTCTAGGACAGCTTCTTCAGGAACATGTTCATTATATACTGCATTGTTTACTACCTTATCGGCTGGTACGAGATCCTCGTCAATTAGATCAACTAATTTGAGGTCCTCTTCTTTGGCCTCCTCAACATTTTCACCTGATTTAGGATCCTCTTTGTTGACCTCCTAAACATCATCAACTAATTTAGGAGCTTCACCCTTTGCCTCATCAACCTCGTCAGATGGCTTAGGAGCCTCATCACCCTTTGCCTTCTCGGAATGATTAGATTCTTCAGTAGCATAATCAGTATTTTGAACTTGTGAAGCATATCCAATGTCCTCATTAAAATTTGTCCGGTCTGCTCAGTCGACTACTTCATTTTCTTTTTTCGAATTGACAGATCAACTACAGCAGTTGATTGAATGTTTTCCTTATTAATGGTAGTTCAATCGATCATATCATTGACCATATGTACAAGCACTATATTTTTAAAAGATAATTATCAAAACATATTAGTGGCAAAGATCATTTATTCAACAACAACAAAAAATAAAGCTCACCTTGATATTTATAAAGGTTATTTTTTTTCTTTCTTTCTTCTTCTTCTTCTTCTTCTTCTTCTTCTTCTTCTTCTTCTTCTTCTTCTTCTTCTTCTTCTTCTTTTCCTTCTTCAAACTTCTTAGCTTCTAGGAGGTGAGAGGAAATAGTGACTCCTTCCGGATCAGCCTTCAAGTCATTTAGTACCGCATCCTTCACCTCATCTTCATAAGGCACCACAGATGATATGTAGTCTTGTTCCGTCTTATGAATGGTAGGTGGGGGTGCACAACTTGCAAATAATAAAAATATTAAGGAAGTGCTTTTATGTAGTTGACGGTTGAGTAGAAATAGATACCTTTGTTGCTCCCACTTGGTTGAATGGATTGCCTTCGAGAAATCACTCAATTTTGACGGTGTGCCACCTGAGGATCCTTAGAATAGGCAGGGGAACATCATCTAATTTACCAGTGTTCTCTGAGTGAAGAAAAAGCCTCATATACCATGCATGCAATCACACAAACAACCAATAAGGTAAGAAATAAATCACAAACTCTATAATATATTGATTACCTGATTTATAATTCTTACCAGAAATTACTTGAGAAAGCGGTATAGTACATAGGATGCATTCCTCTTCTCTACATGTGGGTGGTGCTGCTTCATCATATCAACCTTTACCTTGAGGTAGTCCAGGGTCAGACCAAAGCATACCTTGGCCCAAGGATACTGCTCAAAGAATTTCAAGGAATCCACCATTTTGATGTAGTTGGGATCGACCATCTTGAAAACGTCTCTGGCAAGCAAAAAGGTGTGCAAAAATCATAGGAGGTAGCACTTCAACTTCTCATCGTTATTCAAGTTAGGCCCTCTAACAAGCGACAATAACTTATCCGATGTTACCTTTTCACCTTGATTTTTTTGCAGAAGGCTTCGCCTTTTTCATATGCTCTTTTTAATTTTTTTTCACGAGAATATAATCCGCAATTCATCCCCGTAATCAATGCGAACTCTTTCAAGTCAAAACAAGCAGGCTTGTCATTTATCAAAAATCACATCTCATGCTTCTTCTTATCTTGAACGCGACAAAGAAGCATGTGATGGACTATCTGACCATTGAATTTGTTGAAATGTTCTGATAGATATTTCAACGGACCAAAGAAGAATCTTTTGAACCTCCTTTTCAGTTTTTTATCACACAGTACTTTTTTAAATTTAATAAGCAACGACAATCTAGACCTAACTGAATTTTTGCTGGAAAATCTTCAATTTCATCCAGCCAAGTCATCAAATTATATTTTTCAATATTAATCTTCTTTTCATAGAGTGGCAAGGGGAGGTGATCATGATTCTCATTTTCTGAAGCAGTCTGCTCCGAACCAAAACCGGAATGCTCGGAAGCAGGCTTCCCAGAGCCAACCTCAACTTCATCACCATCGTCGTGATACTTGTCAATATCATTTAGGGTGTTCGATTCAGTCTCAATTTCTCAGTTTTCTTTCCTTTTTTATCTCGAAGATTTTCTCCTCCTTTATTTTTTCTTTTGTTGTCTTGGAAATTTTCTGTAGCAGCTATGTGCTTTCTATCAGAGCGGATTATTACATTCCCTCCCCCTTTTTCCTTGGCATTTTTTAATATCTATACTAAAATTTAATATCGAAACAACCACAATCTGAAACAACAAATAATCAATCATCGATCTAGTAAAACTATGTTAACAACAGTACATAAATAATAACGAACCCTAAAATCTATCAAGATGAATGAACATAAGCAGCTAAAAATGCCATTGAATCAAGCAAGAAATCAAAAATAATAAAAAATTCGACAGAAAAATAACAAAATATTTGATATTTTCTTTTGAAAAACATGAGATATATGAACTCAAAATCACGAAATCATCACAAAAATATATCAATATGGATCAAAAAATGTTTGAAAGCACAAGAGAACATACTTGAAAATGGAGAGATGCAAGATCGTCGCTTGTGTGAAGAGATGGAGCGTTCGAAAGCTTGTAACTCGTTCCAATGTTAGAGAATCAGAATTTGAAATGGTGGAGGAGAAAGAAAGGGACTTATTTAAATTAAATGGAATTATTGGTACAACCAAGTGTATTTTAAAAATACTTTATACCTTCCCCAAATTTTTAAAAATTGCAAAATACCCCCTTAACCCCACACTGGCCCCATTTTTTTTTATATTTTTCAAACCTTAATCCTAAAAATTAAATGAAAAAAAAATTGAGTAGCCTTTTGACAATAAAGTGTTTGGTGTTTCATTTTTGCAAGTTGTCTCGAGAAACTTTATAACTTATTCAAATTTATCAAAAGAATATTATAAAATATAATACTTTGCACTATAAACTCATACTCATTCCGTTTAAAAAAGAATGACCCTTTTGACTTAACACAGAATTTAAGAAAATAAAGAAAACTTTTGAATTTGTGGTCTAAAATCTAAGTTATGTCAAATGTTCCAAACTGTCTTTCTATCTTATGGTCTTAATCATGCAAGGTAAAAACTTGTAATTAAAATATTATTTAAAAAATATTATTCTTTTTAAAACAAAGAAATAAATAAAAACAGTCATTCTTTTTAAAACGAAGGAGTACATAACAGTTAACAACTGTTCAAATAAGCTTTAGCCAAATATGAAGGAAAGACTTAAATTATTTTAGAAATATTTTACCATTTAAGCAATATTGAAAGATTACGATCACTAGCCAGCCTCTTGAAATTGATATATCTCATTTAGATATTCAAATTAAGTTATGATCCAATTAAATATCACAATTCTTAATAAACTGTTTTACTTAAAAATTTTCGATCAAGTACTTATAATTAAAGAGATGACCCATTTTATGTGGTTAATTTAACTGTCTAACAAAAAACTGAGAACATCACACAAATAAAATTGGAAAATGACCTATTTTAGTTAGACATTTTATTAGGAGTTGTGGCATTCAATTGAAAGAAATTTTAATTTGAGTGTCTAAATAAAATGTTCCAAAAAAAATTAAGGGATTGAGTATTTATTAAAATTAAGATATTAATGTGGTACTCTTTTCTTAAAATTTTTAATTTATGCTAGGCAGTTTTATTTGTTTATACAAAATATACTGTTTAAAGGTAAATATTCATCCATTTGTTCCAATTATCTGAATGATGTATATGCATTATAATACATGTAAATAAACAAATGATATCTCATACATATATCAATAGATGTGCACAATCTCACTAATATATGTTTTAACACATATGTACCATTGAAACAGAAAATATATAACCACCATCAATCAAAGGTGTGACATGCTAAACTATTATTCTTAATATTCAACTTTCGAATTCCGCAGGTATATCAATAGTATTGTCATGATTCTTCTTGTAAGTGAGTTTGAATCTGGTTTAAATTTAATATATTTATTTAGTTTGTGCTATTTTTATGCAATGCCAACCTATTATATATATTAGATATAGGAGCTTTATTTTTATCTAAAACAATTATTTACACTTCTGTAGAAGCAACAACTTTTGTCATGTAAAAAGCGTCTCACCCACTGATTACAACAACAGACCTCAAAGGTGTAACACATGAAATTAAAAACATTGCAAGTTCAAGCAATGTCTAGTTCTATATGAGTAAATAACATCTTGCAAAAGAGAGTTTTAACATGGAGCAGCTAACTTTGGTTGGCCTTGATATCTTCAGTATCTGGTGACTCTGTATAGGATATCGCGATCAACTCCGACCTATATTTATAATCTGTAATGTCGTTCACAAATTTTACCACTTTCTCGTCCTTGGAGTTTTCAGGTGCAGATTCAATTGAAGGACCCTTTCCTGGTTCACTGTATGATATCGCGATTAGTGACTCCCTAGTCACTTCCTCAAAAATTTCCTTGCCAGATTCTTTCTTATCCATATAATGACGGTTTTTGTCCTGTAAAACTACAACACTGAATGAAAATAGAGAAAAGAAAGACATGATTTTTTTTTGTTCTTTAAAGACAAGTAAGAAATGATAAACAAAGAAAAACTGTAGTAATCAGGAATAGTAACATTGGTGGTAATATGCAAAATACATCTTGAAGGACAAACAGGCAATTCTTATTGTACCTTCTTCAAATTCTACCAATTTCCCCTGTCATTAATTCAAGACTGAATACTCCAACCTCTACCCCTTCTGTCTTAGTAAAATTTCACGGAGCCTAAACTTCAGGAAAAAGATGTATCATCAAACATATTATTAAAGGCTTTAAAAGCCCCACATATCATCATATTCAATCTCTTGATTGGTAGCTATTTGGGGTATAATGTCACTTTTTTAGTTTTGACTTCACTTCAAGGTATGTTTTAACTTTTAGGTGAAACATGAGTGTGCAACTAGGCCCAAAATAACAGAGAGGGGTTGTAAAGATAGAGAGACAGATCATTTAGAGACAAAAGGAGTAGAATTGTGGAGCCACATCATAAGATCACATACAACCACCTCCTCTCCCATCAAAGAAACCAAATTTCCTCAGCATTTGTAGCCCTTTCCCATGTTCAACAAAATTGCATGCCAAACTCAAGATCCTAAAACAACTTCACAGACAATACTAAGTACAGATCATTTCACGACATCCCAGTGCACCTTAATCAAGCATATGGTTGGAGTCTTGTGCTAAAACCACAACAGGCAAGTGTAAGGCTACAGAAACAATTTCTTGTGAAAAATACTACGCCCAGAAATTCATCATACATAATGCCATAAGAGCTCAAATGACATGGCTGATGGCTGGAGTGCTGTAACAAAGAAACAGAGAAGCGCAAGACCAAACCAATTTCAATTGGTACAGCATAACCAGTATATTCTTTAGTAAGAACTGCTACTCTGAAGGGAAAAACATTGGAAAGAACGCTTTGCATAAGGGGAACGCATGTCATAACACTAAGGGGTTGTTTAGTACACCAAATGGGATAAGGAGGATAGCCCATGGGTTATGGGATAGTAATCTCACCATGTTAGTACAAATGGTGGGATAAAATAGTTTCAATATTAATTAATACCTCACACCAAACATGAAATAAAATTAATCCTAGACTTTATCCCAAAATTATTTTCCTATACAAGGATCCCTAAGAACTTAAATTACCACTATTATGCCTAAGTTACATTCTGTTCTGTTCTTTCTAACAAATTTTTCCTATCTAAGGGATGCCCTTAGTTCCATAATAGACTTGGTCAAGACTCATCTGAATCAAACATGCGGTCATGACCCTGTCGACCCCTTCAGACTGGAAATCTGTCTACAAGACCATAATGTACTAAAATGCCCACTTCTTATCCATTCCATACCCCCACATGTAAGACAACAACACAACACCCAAAGTCATCCCACATGTAGGGTCTAGAAGTGTAGGATGTACACATAACGAACGTTGACTGTTCCCGATGACCCTATGACACTATCAAGTTATTTGATGAAACAACACAGAACCCAAACTTGCAGAACAATACACAAAAAGGAGAGAAAAAGAAGACCCTTAACTCCATAAATCCACGTGGTTGACCAATCCCAACAAGCAATAACAAAAATCAAGAAAACAACCAATACCCATCAAGCAGTAAGAAAAATCAAGAAAACAACCATTAACCGTCAAGCAATAACAAAACTCAAGAAAACAATCAATACCCATGTCAGAAAGAAACCCAATGGTCGCCCCCAAACAACCAAAATCATAACAAAAAACCATTTCAAGCTCCCCTTTACAAGAACACGATGAGATAAAGCTCAAACAAGTTAAAGAAAAGAACCCCATTACGTAAAAGTGAAACATGAATTTTAGAGAAGAAAAAAAACACAGAAAGAGAAGAAGGGAGGTGTACCGTTCTTGATTCTTGATAATTGCTCCTAATCAGCTCCAGCTCACAACTTTGTCAGCACAAATCCATCACTTTATATTAATAACTGGTGGTCAGGCCTACGCTATTTATGTACGAATATTATAAAGACTTGTATACACGCTAAGTTACACATTCTCCCAAATGTGGAAATTTTTTGTTCAGATTCCTACATTTAAAATCTTAATATTACCAAATACACCCCTAAAGATGTACAATTTTCAGTTTAATTTTCAGTTTATCATATTTGAACAAAATTTAATATTTTATAAAAAAAATATGTAAAAAGCAAGTAAAAAAGTATTATACAGTATTAGTGGATAGCTAATTATTTATATTATTAATTTATTAAATATATAAATATTTATAAACAATATGCATTTAAATATTTATAATGACAATGTATTTATTCATATTTTTTATATGGAAATAGTCAATTTAGTAATGATATGAAATACCTTTTATATATGTGTATTTAATATTGTCACACCTGTTATATATATAAATTCAATAAAGACAAGTTGTCCATGAGGCTTAACTCAATGACCACCGGATTCACCTCTTGCAATGTGCCTTGCACACGGCGTTGGATCGATTCCTGGCAGCAACAAAGAATTGTTGTTGTTTATAGGGTAGCAACAAAGAATTGTTGCTGTTTATAGGGTCTGGACACTGAGTGATAAGGGGGGACTACGAACCCATTGAGACTCCTCAAAAAATATCAAAATTAAAGGGTTGCTCTGCGTGTAAGAACAACTTTTGTACAGACGCAAGTTGCACGTCTTCCCGATGTGGAATTGTTCAGATTCCTACCATAGCATCTTTATATTAGCAAAAACACCCCTAAAAGTTCTTGAACTTAACCATACGTTTGGCCATGAAATTTGGAGTTTTGATTTGGTATCAGTATACACTTTTGATATTTGAAATTTTGTTTCCAAATTCCGATTTCAATTGCTAAAACTCAAAACTTGAGGCATAATTTTTTTATATATATAATTTTAAAATTTTATATAAACAACTCATATTTAACAAGGATTATTCATATACATGAAAGGTTTATATTAAATAATGACAAATTATTTTTGTTGTTGATTTATTAGGCATGTGGCTCTTAAAGTTTTTAATAATTATATGATAAGTATTTATTTATAAAATAATATAAAAATATAATATTTTAATATCTTAAAAAAATTATTAATATTTTAATATCTTAAGAACGATAAAAAATATTAGTATTATAGAAGGTATTATTGTACTACTTTGGTCCTCTGTTATGGCAATATTGCAGTCTTGGGATTAGTATTTTCATGGGATAAGATACTCCTAGACCAAAAAGATATTAGAAGTGGATATTTTGCTATTAAAGTTGATTGCTGCGATTTTTATTTCGTATAGTAGTACCAATACATGTGATATTAATTTCCAGAGCAAGAATTTTTTGAAAACAAATTAAAGTAAAACTGAAAATTCATGGAAATTTGGAACTAGTATTTTACCTTTTGCAAATTTTTAAAAACAAAATTCTCTAACGCAGTTAGTTGATGATTTTTAGATTTTTATATTTTGAAGGTAAAAAAAAAAAGAGAAGATGAAGATAGAACTGAAAAAAATAATGTTCTTGTTTTTAAATAAATGACAAAATTGATAAGGCGGTTGTCTTTTGTGCGGGGTTAAATGCGTGTTATAGATTCGAATCTTGTCATATAAAAATCGAGTAGGTAGGTATGGAGGAAAAAGGGACACGCTATTTGTACATTGAGTATCATGTCGTGTTTCACCGGTCTTTATAGATTTTTTTATTATAAAAGAAAAAGATACTTTAATTTATATTTAGTAATATAGTTTATGATATTTAATATACAGTAAATTGTGAAATAAGAAAGTAGTAAAGAAAATAATAATAATCATAAATATAAAAGCATCAAACTATAGAAGAGTCTTTTCTTAAACCTTTTTTTTTACAAGAGCCTCTTTATCTAGCTCCAATGAATTAATAGAACATTATGGTGTGAAATAAAAAAAAAAATTGGAGATAGAGTAATCGATAACTCTTTGCATTGATTTAAAATTGAAAGCGCACATTATTGTTCATAAAAAATACGAAAAAATAAAATAATGAGAAGATATTATTTTTCTTGTAGATATTAAATTAAAAGGAAGTGAATATTTTGCTATTAAAGTAGATCTTTAACAACTTGAAAAGAAAGTAAATATTTTAGAATACTCCTAGACCAAAAATAAATAAATAACTATTAATGCAAATCATAAAAATAGAAGGAAAATATTTTTTTAACACATTAAAACCAAATATTTAATCGAAAAAACAATTAAAAAAAACAAGATTATTCCGTTCTCATTTTAGTTACTTAATTGAATGAAAAAAATTTGTGCTTGTGATTGAATTTTTTCAATATTATAATTTTGCTTTCACATCCGTGAATTAGAATTTTTTTTTTCTTTAGACAATTATTATTTGAAATTTATAGCCCAATTAGTCCCAAATTTATATTGTATAAGGGCACTAAATGAGGGGTTTTCTAACAAGACTTCATTGCTTGATTTCATATACTTGCATTACAAATTGAGAATTAGATGTTCCACAAGTATCAAACTTCTCCTTCTCATATTTAGTTGATTGTTAATATATTACATAATCATTTTAAAAAAAATAATTAGGATATAATTTGGATATAATTTTTTATTTTTATCCTTTTCTTTTAGCAATCAATTATAAAATATAATGGAATGATAAAAATAAAAAATATTTTTATTATATTTTAAACAATTAAGATATTTTAAATTATATATTTTTTTAAATAATTTACTCAATATAAAACGAAAGAAGTCTTTTTACGAGAACAAGGAAAAGGCATAAATATACACAAAGTTGTAGCTCTGTTAAGTTTGAGCACGCACCCACTTGACAAGATTTGTCAATGTTTACTAGTAGAAAATGCCCACAAATGAGAACGGAGAAAATAAGATCAATTCGTGTAACAAAATTGAATTGGTTCATGTCTACATTTCTACGTTTTTCCAAATGAGGAAAAAACTTTGTTAGAATTCGTACAATAAAATCTTGTCATTACCAAACGCACCCCCTTAAAAATACAACATTACTGGATTTCGATGTTTTGTAATTCGAATCCACAATCTTATTATTAGAGATAGAAGGTTTACCGTTTGAGTAATCTATTCTTATTCATTTTACATTTTTAGGTTTAAAATAGTAAAAGAAACTCTACGCGATCGTTTGGTGTGAAGGATAAGGAGAAATAATTTCTAAATAAAGTTTTGATATTTTTTTTTATCCCTTGTTTGGTTGCAAAATAGGGGATAACTATTCCAAGATTAACAATCAGTCCTGGGATAAGTTATTCTTACATTGGGGTGGAATAATAATCCCGGGATAACTTATGTATAAAGACAAAAATATCCCTTAAACCCTTCTTATACATCACTTTTCACATTTATATATATTCACATTATTTTTAATACCATTTAATACCCTTTTTATAATCACAACCTACACTATTTGTTATTTTTATGATAATTTTTTATATTTTTAATTAAAAAATTACACTATATGAATGTATTCTTCTATTTATGTATATATTATATGTTGAATTCATTAATTAAATTCTTATGTTTATCTCAAAAGTAATAAAAATGTTGACTCGACTGATAAGTTATATATTTTTAATTAAATAGTGTTTTAGTCACTGGAAAATTTCTATTATATATATCAATTAAACTGAAGATAATTATAATATTTTATAATATATGAGTGATATGACATAAATAAAGTGTTGATAATAATAAAATTGTTTTTACTTTAATAAATTTAAGATGAAAATTTTATTTTAAAACTAAATAAAATTGAAATTTTTATTTTTAAATACACATGACATTATCATGAGAATGTTCACATACAAAAATTTTAATCGAAACAGATTTAAAAATTTTATTTGTAAGAATGATAGAATAATTAAAGTTTACAAAAAAAAATTTAAAAAATTAAATAAAATAGAATGTATTTTTATAAATAAACAACTTTTATACAATAATATATTATTTTAAATAAAATAAACCAAACAAATAATAACAAATAATTCAATATAACTTATGTCAACCTAACTTTAACTAATTCCAACCTAACTTGTATTCCAACCAAACAACCCTAATAGGTAACATACTACTTTGGTCTCTTTTATTATGGCGATAAGAATTTGCAGTTTTGAGATTAGTATTTCCAAGGGGTTTGGTTGATTGCTACCAGGTTACGCAAATTTTTGTGTTTTTATCTGTATATAATACCGATTACATGTGATGTTTCTTTCCAAAAAGTGCAAGAAATATAGTATATAATAAAAATTTTTTCAATAAACTTCCAATTTTTTCAAAAGAAATGTAAGAAACACATCCGAAGTAGTAGTTCATTTTTTGCAAAATTTGAAAACAAAATTCTTTAATGCCGTCAGTTGAAGATTTTAGTTTAATTTTTTTTTTTAACAAAAGATAGGATTACATAAAACAAACTCACTGTTTTTTTAAAAATAAATGACAGTTGATATGGTTATTGTTTTTTTGTATGGGTTTAAACACATCACATATTCGAATCTTGTCACAGATAAAACTCGTGTAGTTAAAGGAATACGCTTATTATCCATCATGTTTCATGTTGTGTTCCACTAATCTTTATAGATTTTATGATTTTACTGAAAAAAAAGTTTTTGTTTGTGCTATATTTACCAATATACTTTTTTTTTTTATTATTATTAAGTAACTTTCATTAATCACCAAAGTAGAGAATTACAAAACATTAGAGATGATAGACTCCATGCGCAAAATCTCAAACTGGAACTCTTACACCTAAGCTAACAGTTAAACTTGACTGTACTACAAAGACTAATTACACCTTTTACATTCATTTAGTCTAATAGATACACTGGCTTAGCAACACCTTCAATAACCTTCTACCCTGATGTTGATGATACATGCAATTTGTCTGGTCAAAGCTTCTACAGTTGACTCCTTCTTATCAAAGACTGGCATTTCTTTCAATCCACACGACATGAATGGTTTCACTATAGATGAGTTTAACCAGTTTTTCCTTGTAGCTTCTTCCTCTAATGTTTATTAATGATCCATATTTGCATAGAAGTCCATGACAAGTTAGGGGGGAGAGGGAGCTTGATCCAATTGAAGATTGTGTTCCAAATTTGCACGGTGAAACTACAATCTGCAAAGAGAGGTCTCTTGTTTACGAAACCTGTTTACATAAGCTACACATAGGATCTAACTGCATACCCCATTTTAGGAGTCTATTTGGAGTGAATAATTTGCCATGTTGCATGAGCCACGTTATAAATATGGCTTTTGGCCTTGCCTTATTTTGATTCATCA
>JBDJHY010724280.1:0-15685 GCA_039654485.1 Withania somnifera | reverse complement strand
GTCCAAAATCATGAAATTTCTATAAAAAATCATGTTAAAGTAGCTTAAATTTGATGGAAATAGGTTTAGAAAACTTACCCAATTTATTAGTCATTAAAACCTTGAACAACTTTCCAAAAGATAGGGTTTTAGTTTGTGGTTTGCATAAAAAATGAGCGGGAGAAAATAAAAAATTCCCTAATTTTATACCTACAGGAAATGATTTATCATACCAACAAGCCGATTTATCATACCATAAGTCGAGTTATCATCCACTGATAAATCGTTCGTCTGGATGATTTCTCGGCCATGACCGACAAATCGGTCAAAAATAATAACTCACATACAACAATTCACAACAATATTTTAAACTCAAAACTAACCTCTGATTTTTTTTTGTAACCCCACCTACACATACATATATGCAAATATACTTATTTAACATTCCATATTCAATGGTACCAGCAAATTCCAATACTCGTTAAGGGCCCCAAAAGTAACTTTTCATCAAAAATGTCAAAACGATACCGAGGTCTAGAAAAAAGAAAAAGGACATTACTCTAAATAAAATTTCAACCTCCAGAACCAAAAGGAACCAACTTATTTTCTATTCGAGGTCTTTAAGATCAAATAATGATCGAAGTCAACCAATTCACTTAAAACTTTGACTTTAGCCCATCTAAACACTCAAACTCACCAAGGATGAACTAAAACAGTAATGAGAGTATAACTAGACCAAACTCAACATTGTGGAGATGATGGAACTGATGGTTTTCTGATAGGAGGTGCAAAACTCTATATGACCCCTCTAGTTTTTCATTTTGAATTTAAATTCTCTGAAACTCACAATTCTCAAACTTTTATATCAAATCTCATCCCGCAATCGAACCAACCATGGAATCGCACTTAGTTTGATATAATGCAACTAGGAGAACGAAAACAATTAGAATACTCAAGAAAAGCAAAAACTACCTTTAGGGTCACTACAATAGTAACCACTTTATTAAGAACTACATGTCCCAAAATGGACTTTGAATCCAACCAGAACATAAACTTGAAGAATTTGGCATAAAGTCGCTTCTACTTTAAAAGCCAAATACAATCTTCAAATGATATTTATTCTCCATATTAAACTGAGGATAAATTAAAATACAATCAATAAAGAATATAAGAAACAAATCCAAGTAAAGTCTGAAGATCTTATTTATTCTCTCATAAACGTAGTCCGGGCATTAGTAATCCTCAAGGACATAACAAGGAATTTATAGTGCCCATACATAATAAAATTTTAGTCTTCGAAACACCTTCAACCTGGATCTTTCTCTTATGATATCAACACCTCAAATCAATTTTTCAAAAAAATATGAACTTTACAACTGATCAAATAAGTTGTTGATACAAAGAAGAGGATACTTATTACAACTAGTCACTTTATCCAATTGTAAGTAATCTATGCACATAAGTAGACTACTATCCTTCTTGTTATTAACAAAAAAATGGAGCTACCCATGAGCAGGCCCTCGGTTGATTGAATCCTTTACCCAGAAGTTTTTGCAGTTGAGTTGTTAACTCTCTCAGTTCAGCTGGTGCCATTCTTTAAGTGGGAATAGAGATATGAGGAATACTATTACATATTGAAAATATACTCCAACGATATCCCTTTTATTTGTGTTACATATATCAAAAATCAAGTCTCAAAACCCAAGAACCTATGGTAATTATTTAGGGATTATTATAGGTGTTAAAGTGTAGCTTTTAGACCTTGAAATAGCTTGTGTGCCACGCCATTACTTAGTTGAAACTACACCTACGCCACAGTGCTTTAGCAAGAGTCTACTGTTTTAGCAAGGGAAAAGGGATGCGTCCCCCATCCATCCTAGGGAATTAGGATCGCGACATGAGCTTGTTCCATGGGAATGAGATGTGCGACTTAGACCCATTCCCAACATCATGAATTTTCACTTTTTCTACTTTGTATTCGGAGGGGTATTTTTGTAAATTCCTAGATTTTAATACCAAAAACTATGTCATTTTGAGCCTCGCTAATGGTCATATAAAATCTACACTTAGAGAAAAAAATCCTACTCTTTACTCGTTCTCTCTACAATTCAAAAGAATGAAATTTAGCGAAGACTTCTCCCAAAATTCAAGACTTAGGGTTATTCTACAACAGATTCAAGAAATCCTCACCAACCTCAATTGTGGTGTGGAAACTCTTTGTAAAAGGTATTCAAGGATGTAAATAGAGGTTCCCTTCCACCTTCGTGTCCACATAACGCAAAGCCATGAATTTTCAAATAGTGTGCAAATTTTATTCTTAGTTGTGTTAGGTGTGTGGAAAAATAAATATACACTTAGAAATGACTATCATTTAAACTTCATTCACCATATAATTTTTTGGCAAAGGTTGTTCAAATGAACACCCTTCACCAAAGGTGGCTCTTCCCTTGCATATAATCCCTTATTTCAGTTTTAGATTTGAGAACATATATTTTAAAGAAAATCTATGTTTCCTTGTATATAATAGAATTCTTGTTCATTGCATAAATTCTTATTATTGGTGTTTTTGTAGACAAGTTGCATGAGTTATTATTAAATTTTCATAAGATATTTCAATTTATAATGGAAGTAATGATGCATTTCAATATCCTTGAATTGTAGCTTTAAGGTAAAATTACCTATTTGGTAGAATTGTCAAATTTTCATAAGATATTTACTTGGTTTTGAATTCCAGGATTGTGTAGTAAATTTATTATCAAGTATTGATTCTTTTAGATTTACAAAGATTGAGCCAAAAGCAGTTTCAGGAAACCTAAAAGAAATTGTAGCCACCTAAATCAAAGGTTTATGAAAGACTAAGTTGTAGCATCAATTTGACAGTTGATGTGTCCGATGTTGCTAATATAACATTTTACTTATTCAGCTAGTGTTTTTAAGCTATATTTCCCTAGTCAAGAGTAGCATATCTGTAGTTTCAGTTTTTGGAAGGAGAATGGATTTGGGCATAACACCCTTGTCCCATCACTTATGTTTCTACTTGTAGTACGTAGCTTACACTAATTAGGATAATTTTTAGAACTTAGTGGATCAAACAAGCAAAGTACAGCTCCCTCAACTCTAACACGATATAGTGAACCAACCTAGCATTGGGTTAGATGTTGGACCCCGTATCTACTTACAAGGTATGTTGGTTATAGAAAATCCTAGCATTGTTTAACGTCAGTTTAGAAAGAGTTTTAGCTAAGAATTTATTTTCTTTGTTTAAACTTATGAGTTTCCGATATCTTCAAAGTAATCTTTACTTTTATTATAAGACAAAGCTTATTCCAACATGTTGGTGTTTATTTCAATAAATGACAACAATAATGTCTTATGCACAACATGAAAAAGTATAAAAAAAATTGTTTCTTATCATATTCTTGGAAAGAAACCACCATTGTAACTCTTTTCAAGGATCAATTCCCATGTGTTATTCCAAAGTCTAGTTCCAATATTTATATAAGGAACTAGTCTTCAATAAAAGAGGCATTCTATAAGTCCTGAAACTATTTTTTATTTGATTTACTTTTAATAAGCATTGTATGACTTAGTGTATATTGTGTACATAAAAAAGAAAGGAGGAAAAACTCTAGTGAGTCATAACACAACAAATAGAGTTCTTGATGGTCTCTTGACAAACTCACTAAGCATCGTGATTATAGTTTGATTTCCTAACAGACTCAGTAAGACTTAAGTGAGTATGTTGATCTCCTAATAGACTTCGTAGGACATTATCTATACATTGGGGTATTGAATAGAATCAATAGTTAATATAAGTTCTTGTGTAGGCTTACATTTGTTGATTGAGTTCTTGTGTAGACTCAATCATTTTTAAAAGTTATAAAACTGAGTTATTGAAAACTCAGTAACAAAAAGAGCTATTGGAACCCTCTTGCAACCTAAAGGGACTGTATTAAGTCTCATCTAGAGCCCCAACCAATATAAAACTATCATGTGTATAGTTACCTTTTTGCACTGTTCTTATATATTATATTCATCCAACTATGATAATAGTTGACTGGATCTGCAAAACATTCAACTAAGGGAAATGAAAATTTGAAATTCATCCCCCTCTTTCACTTTCAAATGGTATCAAAGAAAGGTCTCACATTCATTGCCTAATGGAAAGTGAGTAAAAATCATTGCTCAACATATTATTGGAGCTTTATTTCAAAAGGAAACTTCTAGGTCAAGACCACCTTATTTCAATGGGAAGCACTTCTCTCATTGAAAAATAAGGATGTAGACTTTTATTAAGTTATATAATGTCAAGTCATGGAGGGTGATAAATATGGGGGATCTTCTAATTCTTCCACACAAAAACAATGATGAGTCTATAAGTGATTCAATCCTTCATTAGACAACTATAAAAATGAGCAGATTGGGATTATTTAAATAAAATCCAAAGATAAGAATATTCTCTATAAATCTATTAGTGGAGAAGAATATGAGAAAAATTCTAGCTGTAAAAAAATAATATATGACAAACTTGAGGTAACATATGAAGGAACTAATAAGGTTAAATAGACCATCATGATTTTTTTGGTCTATGACTATGAATTATTCCAAATGAAGGAAGGACAAACTATTGAATATATGTTCGCCAAACAACAGAATCATGGGAGAACTTAAAGCTACAGGAAAAATGCATCATGCATCTGACCAGATCTCTAGATTCCTTAGAAGTCTTCCAGAACAATGTTATGTTAAAGTAGATTTCATTGGAAGTATGGATATAAATAAGCTTACATATGGATAAACTCAAACGCAATTTAACTGCCTTTGGAAAATCATATCTAGATAAGAGGAACCAAGCGTAAAGTAAGAAAAAGATTGTTGCTCTCAAAGAAACTGATGATTTAAGTAATGAAGAAAATAATAGTGAAGAACAAAAAGAAAAATACATTGCTATTATAATAAAATTTATGGTAAAATAATTACGATGTTTCATAATCAGTAGAAGGAACAACAAACGGCAGTCCAAAGAAAACATAATATTGAGAAATTAAGAAATGATGGTAGATGTTATGAATGCAAAAAAAATTAGATATTTTGTTGTTGACTATCCAAAAACTAGAAGAAGATCTTCCAAAAGGCTCTCAATGAACAAGGACTTAAGAATATGGAATAATGAGGTCTGAAGGTAAGCAAAATGAATCCTCAACAAAGACTCTAATATTCCTCAAAAAAGAAAAAAATTGAAATTAATACGAAAGACTTTCCTGAAAAGGGTTTCTTTGACTATAAGAAAAAATTCTTCAAAAATTACTATGTGCCTGCTAAAAATAATCACACTCGCCAACGTATTCCACATCCTAGTTATTACTATGAATTAGATGGTCATAAATATATTAACTACCAATTTCATTACTCTTTGTCAAAAAATGGATGTTGGTACGTATTCTAACCAAGAATTAGCCGAGAATGATTGGGTACCTAAGAAAAGATAATATTTTTATTATAGAATTATCTCTACACAAAAAATAGTTGCAAGACTAATATTTCTTGATCTAATGAGGTTTTACAAAGAAACAATCATTAACAATACAGAAATCAATCCTGTAAATCTATTTTGTAGAAATCTTCTTTGGTATGCACTTTAAATTATGATACTAGAAAAGTTGAATGGACTATAAATCTTCAAAAGAAGATATTTTGAATATTCCATAAGTTAATTTCTAGTGATCATTGGAATAAGATTCGAATGATAAAATAAAGAAGTCAACTAAGTAAAAGACTAACTCTGCTCAAATAAAGACTAAAATCCATATAAATAGTACTCTGAACTGGTAGCATGACTTATACAAAGAAGAGGATGGTGAGACTGTGATAAAATAAAGGTATGTAAAGACTTCTACAATTCTTGCTATATTCTAAGAAAATAGTCTTGGTGTTCTAAAATGAGAATATCTCCTACTATCGAATGATTAGCGTTAATACTTTGATTCTTCACTTCTTGTGAAAATATAACTCTTCATACTCTATTCCTAATAAGTTTTAAACCTCCAAAACCTTTGTAATAATTATGCTCCTGCTAAATTTCTGATAGCATGGTCTCCTAATATTTGTCTTCACTATGAGATTTATGATGTCTATTTCATGTAGATTGCAACCTTTTTTCATCTTCCTTAACCCCTATTTAAACTTGGATATCTATCATCTCTCATCACACCTTACACTAACTAACTCCTGAAAATAGCTTCCTTCTCACAAAAATCTTCAAATTTCTTTGGATCAGACTTCTCGAGAAACACTCTAGAAAATAATTCTATTCTGGGTAAAGTGAACTCTAATCCTTAATAGTTTTTTGGAATCCCTCTCATAAGAATTTTTACAAGACTCTACAAAACAAAATTGTCTTACATGGGAGGATAATTAGTATAGAGTTTCTTTCATCTATAAAAAATAATGTGCTTGAGTTCTTTGAATTTTAGGAATGGCAAAGGTCTTCGATACTTTCTTTCTCTATACTTATGAACCCTTTGTTAGAATTTTCTATTCCAGTTTTAATCTGCTGGGGGAATATGCCTTTGAAAAAATTGTCAATGGATGATGAATCCTCGTTAATACTACCATTTTCTAATAAAATCGTCCAGGCTAATTTTCTGGTCTCTCTATTCTTTATAGATCCATCTAATTTAGATGTTCATCTTGTTCAGGCTAAAACATTTATGTCTCTAAAAGACTCCCCGTCTAGTTACAACATGTCCTTTGAACATCCCGGTATCTCACATATTGTTGCAACCACTCTTTTACTAAGGGAAAACACTTTTTAAAATTAGGGAAAATTGAAATCTTAGATCAAAAACTATGTATTGATGGTACGAACTTCTTGAGGATGCTCATTCAATGAGCATTCTCAATATTATGCCTTGAATAGTTATCTTAAGCCTTCTTATTCCACAACAACGAAAGCACTTTTCACTCTTTCATATACTAGGGATTTCACTTGTAAAATAAAATGTTCCATACTAATAGATTTGGGTCAATAACCATGGGTTCTAGTGAATGGAGTCTTGTATCACTTACCATTGAAGTCTTATCGATTAGTATTACAAAGAAGAAATGAATTATAGATACTAATACAATCAGATCCACTCTTCATAGACAAACTTGGGATTGAAAAACTAGGAAATTTCATTCTATAAAGTAGGGATTTAGTTTTTCACTAGAAGCTCATCCTAAAGTGGATCGATAGGTTAACCCTAAAATGAGTTTATCAACTGGATCCCAAGTACTTGGATCTATCAAAAGCTTAATTCTATCCAAACTACTTATTTTCAAATGATATCCACATTGAGAACAAAAAAAAATTATTTAAAAAAATTCTTATAATTTAATCGACAATTTTCACATTGAATCCACAAATACCTCTATTTTTGAGTTACCTCGAGTCATTAGAACTGGTCACATAAACTAATCACTGAGTTAGACCAATAATTGGGTGAATATAAAGATCGTGTAGTAATGGATCATAAAATTCATTTAAGATAATACATACATGTAGTTATTTTTATGTAGATCATGATGTTCATATCGATTTATTATGCACCTCTACACCTCATATAATAATTGTCCTATCTCTACCATATCTTTTGTTTGATTTCTTCTAAAACAATCACAAAGACATTTTTATTATGGGTCTACTACCAGAAATTCAATACGTAATCTCACCATTCAATGTGTACTCCTGAATAATCTTATTTTTCAATTATTCAATCATTTTTATTTTTTCAAGTTCAATATTAGCCATATTAGTTAACATTTATCTCTTTCTATGAAATAACAAGATCTTATTGGTAAAAATAGGTCCTGTTGGTTAGTTAATTTGTCATATTTTATTCATAAAATGTCTTGGATTAGGGAAGATCATCCTGTTATCCCTACAGTAACTTTTATCCCTTGAGAGATGACCCTTCCACTAGTCACCATCAGATCACTAAGGCCGAGTTTTGTCCCTACTCGATGGGTCTTGCAGTCAATATATCTTATATAGATATCTCAACTCATGATAATAAGGCACAGAGAGTTCAATGTAGGAATTTTGGAAAGGAAAGTTCACTACCTTACTCCACTAGCTAGCTAACTCCTTTTTTCTAACTAAGAAATCAGCAAATACTTGTTTCCTGCAAGTAGGCTTTTTTCTCATTCCCACCGCCGGAACTAGGCGATCAAGTATACGGGCCAACAAGAAAAATATCAAGGCCTACTTAATCATTATTGGGTCATTTCGAGCCTCTTTGTAATTAGATCCCTGCCTCTCATCTAACTCTGGTCCAAGCGGATCTAAACAATCTTTTTTTTTACATTTTTATATCTCTAAGTTTCACTAATTATTTAACTATTGGCGGTCTCTTTGTATGTGTTGTTTGTAAAGAGGATGACTCAATAATTATGCATTATCCAAAAAAAGAATCAAAATTTTAGGTAGATAATTATCCCGTAAAAACCTCTTTGAGGAATGGGCCAGACCATGTCATTTCTCAAGAACAATAGTTAAAGGGGTTTGATGGAAGACTTAAAAAGCAACCTACAAACGCTTGATGCCCAATAATTTAGAATAATGCTTGCATCCTCCTTATTACCATGGTTTCTTTCATAGATTTAATGATGCTTATTCCCTAGATACCTTCATTTCTTCTTCTTTGGAAAAAGAAGTTCATGAATTGTGGGCCTTCTACCTCTATGAGGTATTTCTCCATCAAGCTTTGGCCCATTGCATAAAATTCCCTACTGTTGTCTCTTGTAGGAATCTGGGCTATATCTCAGTCCCAGTATGTCTAATAATCTTCTTAGAACAACTAATAATCATCACCTTTGTAATCTATTGCCTCACCAACTAACTAATCAGATGGAAGCCCCTCCTTAGGCAGATTCCTTCAGTAACTCTCATCATATTCAGGGGGTTCAAGGTCAAAATTATGAAAACCTTGAAAAAATATAATTAAACAAAATATATCTGCTACACCAAAAGGTAGTGCAAAGAACTAACCAGACAAGGTAAGTGCATTCAAGAGCAGCTCCTGTAGGACTCCCAAAATAAAGAGTATCCTTACTCACAGAGGATTTGATAGCACTTTCAACAAATTGGATGAATTATTCTTTTCTCTAAGGAACTTTTTCTATCCTATATAGTTATTTTTTATTTTCATATTCTCGCAAGGTATTTTTCTTTTTAGCGTCGAGGGATCACTTCACCTCCCGAGCTGTTTGGGGGAACAAGAAGGAGTACATTGGGGGAAGATAATTTTGAACTAACCCCTTGTTTCCCTAAGAGGGCTCTACAAAAAAGGGGCACAACAATAGATCATCCAATATTAGAACCAGGAATGCGCCTTCTACTAATCAAGTAGTTCCTCAAGGGAATAAATCAAGTCCATCGAATCAACCTGCATGAGTGGTCCCCTGTTCGTATCAACTGGATGAAATGATAGGTGATTTCATTTGGTCTATCCAGCAGAGGATCCTTGCACAATACTCCTATACTCCCCTTCTCAAGATCATGTGCCTGGATGAAGTAAAGGTAAAAGACCTAATTAGAAGATAATCATCTACCCAAATATGGCCAAGTGGATCAAGGTAGTGGATTTTGAATCCACAATACATGTATTGATGTGAGGCCTAGTTTAAGGTACTAAGTTAAAGTGTGACGTCCCATATAGTTGGGGTTAAGTGTCTGATTTGAGAATGACCACTAAATGAAAGATTGATTATTATTTTTTTTTGTTGTATTATTGATAGGAATTAATTTTTAAGACCCTAAAAATAGATTACAACCTCATATTCATACTACATCTTTGATGATTTGATAATTTAACCTAACCTTATCAAATCAAGGATTCCTTGAGTAAATGTTTAGATGTGATTAATTTTTCATAGGGGTATTGAATAGTTACAGGTAAATGATTTATATATGATAGGGTAATCATAAAACCTTAGATGATGTATTTGGCGTCTCGTATTGTTTGTTGATCATGCGGGTCATAACTTACCGATAAGAAATTTTGCTACCTTAGGACCATTATAGTTACAGCCTCCGTTCATCGGGACTTCGGTAGCCTGCCCTACCTTTGATACTCTGGCAACTTATTGTCCTGTCACCTATGTGCATTCAAGCTATTAATTATTACAAATAAAAAGAATGATTTCTATTTTTAGTAACCCTTCAAATCTTTCTTATGAAATGATCATATCTCACTTACTTAAGTATCATAGGTTGGATATCATCAATGTTCCCAAAATTGGTGCTTTACTCCTCAATCAGTCACAATCCTTCAACAACATAGGTTATATTCGTCTAGGAGATAAACGGGTTGCAAAATACGACGTCGCTTCTATTCTCAAGCCTTTATATAAAACATCTTATTCAAAATCATTTTCTAGTCTTCAGTGCAAGTTAATTGCCATGCAATTGAAGATGGGGTCGCTAATGGATAAATTTATATATGCGAATCAGTAGATTAATTTCTTTCAAGATATTATTGGAGGATAGTTTTTATGGAAATTTGTATTTTGTTGTGTTTCTGTAAAGTTGTCTATAAATGGATGAAGTTTGAGTACAATGTCTATAAATCACCACATTCTTTTTATTGACACCAAAAGGGTGAGAGACATTATGTGACTTTATCTATGTAGCTTCGAATTTTTCTACAGTAAAGCAAAAAATGCAAGGAGGGAACACTTACAAGAAAAGTCCTAGATACAGGGGGAGCACAAAGAAGGCATTATTATTTTCATCCATTAAAAATAGTGAGTTATTGGTGCTGATTTCAGTAAATGACAACAATACTACAGGGACTCTTATGCAAAACTTGAAATCATATCCTATAAGGTCACTCCTTATAGAATGAATATTGAATAAAGGAAAGGTCTATATTGGTAACTCATAGATGTGAAAAAGAAAGTTAGTAGTGCATTGGAAGGTTTTAAGACTCCATTGGGAGATAATGATCATTAAAAATCATAAGGTAATACTATATTAGAAGACAGTGATCATTAAAAGAACAAAATTTACCAATGACAAGATTCTCTTTGAAGGAATTAAAAATATTAGATGCTGCAAAGACTCAACGCCTAAAAAAGTAAAAAGATTCATTTAATATGACTTTCCCCTTATACTTCAAGAGAGGCCACCATCTTAACTCCTTTCAAGGATAAGTTTCCTTGGTTTGCTCCAATGGCTAGTGCACATCTATATAAGGAACTAGATTTTAAGATTACAGGCATGCTCTATAAGTCGGCACACGTGTTTTTCTTTGCTTTAATTTTAATAAGCATTGTATCACTTAGTGTATACTATATATGTAAAAAATAAAGGAGGAAAAACTCTATTGAGGCATGGCATAAAAATAGAGTATTTGTTGGGCTCTTAATAAAGAATCGTGGGTATACATTGAGCTCTTGACAGACTCAGTAAGACTTGAGTGAATACGAGGATCTCTTAAAAGACTCATTAGGACATCATGTATATGTTGAGGCCTTGTATACACTTAGTAGTTAGTCTAAGTTCTTATGCAGGCTTAGCATTTTTGGAATTGATTTCTCATAAGGCTCAATCATTTTGTAAAAGTTGTAACACCAAGTTATTAAAAACTCTATAAGAGATAGAGGAAAATAGTGAAAGCCTCTTGCAACCCAAAAGTACTATATTAAGGCTCATTTTGAGCCCCAACTAGTATAAAAATATCATGTATATATTTCCCTTTTTACATTCTTCTAATATTGTATATTCATCAAACTATAGTAATAATCGACTGAATATGCAATACAATCGACTATTTGGAAAAGAATATTTGCAATTCACCCCTCTTACACTTTCATTAGCTATCATTTGCTTATTTGTGATGTTGTAGACTCGGGCAACCCCTGTTCATACCTTGCATAGTTCTTTATAGGCTATTTTAGTTGATATTGTTGAGTTATTTTGTTATTGTTATCTTCCTTCTTACTCAGTACATTCTAAGTACTGGTGCATATTATCTGTATGTATGCTCTTATTACATATATCTAATTGGCCATTTGTACGCTCTCGGTTGACCTAATTTTCATTCAAGACTAGGAGTAGAAGTTGGTGAATTCCCATGCTTTGAGGATCATTTTATTTAGCTTCATTGCTTTATCCTTTTATAGTAGAGCTTGAAAATTAGTAGATTTTTTCAATTCTATTTAAATTAGATAGGGACTGTCTTGGAAGCGAAGTATTTGGCATTGTGGTGGATTTTAGATAGTGATGTAGTAGATTTTAGACTGTAGTTTTAGTATTTATTTCATTACTTATATAATTTATTCTTATGAGATGCCCACTATTGTTTTACTTTATAGTTTGCTTTTACTGAGTGAACATGTGAGTAGATGTATTATAATATCCCATACTTGAGTCAGTCTAGAAAATTAAATTACAAACTTGGAAAACTAAGTTTTTTTATCCATGGTACCATGATTCATTCAATGACTCATGAAATTTCTTCACGAGTCGTACAATGACTTGTATAGTAGAGATCAAGAAACTTGAAGTTTTATCCCATGGATCACAAATTGGTCCCAACGAGTTATAAAAATACCTATGACTCATAGTTTTAGATTAATTTGCACTATCACTTTTTATAATCACTCCATAGATTTAAAATTTCTATCTAGCACCACAAGTGGGAGTCATGAGTCGCAACTCCTACCTTTGAGTTGTAGGTCAACTCTTGGCCCTCTCTGACAGTTTATTAGTTATTTTTTAAGGGAATTCTAGTAATTTTTCCATCTCATTTTAGCTTGTTTCCATGTTAATTTTAGGGTTTATAAATACCCAAGAGCCTTATTTCTTTTATTCTAAACATAATCTGGTTAAGACAAAGGTTTTTCTTAAAGGTTTTTCAAATCAAGCTTAGGGTTCCATTAATGGGTTTCTCTTGCAGCAGTGTTTCCTTTCAAATTTCCTCCATAGAAGTGCTCCTAATCAGTTATGTGAGATAAAGAAAAAGGATTCATTTTATCCTTCTGCCAAAAGAACATTTCTTATAGGTCTTGAATTGTAGAAGCATGTCTAGGGTTATCTTGATTTTCTATTGTGTATTGCGATTCAAGAAGCATGTCTAGGGTTATCTTGATTTTCTATTGTGTATTGCAACTTTCCCATTATTGAATGATTCTGCATAATGCATATTTATTTAAAGAAATTGGATGATATTGGAGGAAGTTACATAGTCTTCTTGAGTTATAGAATCATGATCATTAAAGTTGCAGTAGAATTTGAAGGAAAATCATAAGCATGGTTTGATGAAGTTTTAAGGAAAAATTCTTAAACTTGAAATCAGAATTGAAGTGTCATGAATTACTTGAATTTAACATGAATCTGAACCTAATCATAAATGATATCTAATTTGAGTAATTTTGGCTAATTAATCCTAACTGAGAGTATTGATGGTTTAAATAAATATTTTTATTCATCAATTACAAGATAAGAGTAAAGATATATATGAATTTTTAGTTTTGATAGTGAATTTCCCGCTGTTGTTTAAGATTGATGTTTTTAGCTAGTTAGTTCCATTGAGGGTGTTCCACTAGTCTATCGTGTTGATGTTGTAGTTGGATTGTTGTTCCATTGAGGGTGTTTCACTAAGTCAAAAGTGTTGATTGTTGATGTGTCAGTAATTTAGGGAGGAGTATTAGCACTGGAGGGTGGAGACGAGGTTCTTATACCTAAAATTTACATCGCCTAGCGTATGGATTATGTTATGGTCCACTATGTACCTTTAGAATTGTAGTGGATCCACTAGGGAATATTAGGCCCATATGTCGGCAAGGTATGTTGGCCCTCCATATGGGTTAACATGTGGACTTCTTTACAAAGACACGAGGTGTGTCGGTTATACAAACTCCTGAATGAAATTAAATGTCAGTATGAAGCAAATAAAGGGAAAGAAAGTTTTTAACTAAAGTTTATATTATTTTTTTTGTTAAAACTTTCTGAGTCTACATGATTTTGTTGAATTTATCTTTTACTATGAAAGTTGAGCTTTTGAACTAGTATTGTCAAAACTTGCATACTATTGTTTTAAGGATGTTGAGAGTTAAAGTTGAACTGTTATAAATGTTCATGCATTGCCATTTTTTCCAATGATATTGTATAGCATGTATTGTTTCCTCTGACATATTTATTTCGTTCCATGTACAAACTGAAAACTTTATGTTGTATGTTTCATTCCATGCAAAGCCTACTAGTTGTTTGGACATTCAAGGTTTACTTGATCCGCATTCCTATACGCTGAAGATTTTGGTGAATCCTTATTGGTTTGAGGATTGGGATTTTTTGCATACTATTTGTTGTTTCATTATTTAGAGTTGAGACTCTAGAGTTATTTTATCTTATTTAATAGCTAGAGATAATGTTCCAGTAGTCGAATATCTAAATTATAGTGGTCTCGAACATGTTTTGAGTAGATTTGATACTTTTTGCTTTCATATTTATTGCAATATTTATCTTTCATTTTTGTGATATCCCCACTATTTTATATTTTTGTTGATATTGCTTCTGCTAAGTGTGAGTGAATGCAGCTATGTGTAAGCCAAGGTTTCATCCGATACTACCTAGTGGCTAAAGGTGCCATGTCACACCTAGGGAGGTAAGCTTGGGATGTGACATTTATTCCAGAGACAAGGGTTCTTTCGGGGTCACTTGGTAGCTTCAAATGCCTTGTCACGTCTGAGGCGTGACAAACTTAGTATCATAGAATTAGGTTTAAGTATCCTAAGATGTATAAAAGCCAGTGTTAGGTATAGTCTCTTTTATGAGATTATAACTGAGAGGATACTGAGAATATAGGATCCCTTTGCACATGTATTATTCTATTCTTTGGAGTTTAACTCTATGAAATTATTTCTAATTCATGTTTTACATACTTTATATCATTCCTCCTAGACGTGCACCAGTTATTAGAGAAATCAAATGCCATCGGCGGGCCAGATATTAGTCTTCTCCAACTCCAGTCCCTCCAGTTCCTAAGGCTCATCTAGACAATAATACTACATCTAAGTTAAGTAAGGCAACTCATCTACTTTCTTATAGTATCACTACTCAATCCAAGCAGCATATGGTAGCCCCAGTAATTTCGACATTAACTACTGATACTAGTGTAGTTAAAGTGAGCGAGTTTCTGAAAATAAGTCCTCTCAAGTTTCATGGTTCCATAGTGAAAGAGGATCCAGAGAGTTTTATTGATGAGTTTCTCTAGATATATGACATTATGACGGTGGTTGATTTAGACAGGGAGGATCTTTCTTGTTATCAACTGAAAGATGTTGCAAGAAAGTGGGCATATAAGTGGAAAATAATAGGTTGGCATGATCAGCCCCTCCTTCATAGGCTGAGTTTGAGGAGGATTTTCTAGCTAGGTTCTTTTCGAGGAAGAATAAAGAGAAAAAGACTTGCGAGTTTCTGAGTTATGATTAGGTCTCCACATCTGTAGCTGAGTATGAGATGAATTTCACCTAGTTATTCAAGTATAATACAAATATAGTTTTTCATATATGCAACCGCATAGGTATGTTTGTCTCTCATCCCTTCCCTCATTTGGTAATGGAAGAGAGGGCATTCGCTATGAACAGTGAATCAATATTTGGTAAATTGATAGTCCACTTGGAGCATATTGAGGGTGATAAGTCTAAGATGAAGAATAGT
>JBDJHY010724169.1:0-12250 GCA_039654485.1 Withania somnifera | reverse complement strand
ATGAAGGCATCCATATCTTTTGTGGCAAAGTATTAGTGGTTGAAAGTGCATTCCTGGTTGAAGTCAATTACAAATGATAACACATTAGACTGGAGTGAGCTATGTTTATTGCCTGTATCATAGAGGTCTAAGATATCAACATAGTCCGACTTATAGTGCATGAGTTATAGGAGTGTAATATGGGTGAGGGATCATACTATGCTTTTTCGTTGTTGACATAAGATATTTTGGTAGAGGCTGATTTTCTATGGGGTTGTGACTTAGATTAGAGGAGATAACTGAGGACAATATCTAATATCGCTTTGATTAAGTATATAGCCAACCCTATTGCATGATCAATAAATTTACATGGCATTACCGTAGAAGCTCAGTTGGTTATACATTAGCCTCCACAAGTTATTCTAGGGGTACACCTTAAAACTTGGAGAATTCCATATTTTCTTGCACTAATAGCACCTATGATACCTACGGGTAAACACCCACCTTATACTTCTGTAGAGCATCAGGACTCTCTGGAACCATCTATCACATCATTCCCTAAGTTCAAGACACTAGAGTTGAGAGAGCCGCCTGAGTTTATTTTTCATGAGTTTACTAAACATGAGGCAATCGTACCTGAGTCCTTGGTGCCCAAGTATGCTAATGATGATTATTGTGATTTATCGGTCCCTTATTTATTTTTAATAGAGTTGGTGGAGAGTTTGTATAGTGCTGATACTTGCCTCAATCAATTTTTTAAGAGTATGGTTCCTATTATGGGGGAAAGGGGCATAATATAGAGAAGAGACTTCAGGAGAGATATAAAACATAATTGGAGTTTATTTAACCATGATCTATAGCTTGGAGTCTCAAATATTTTCCAAAATTGATGAGATACAGGCCCCTGACATGTAGCTTGGATGAGCTGAGATCACTCTATGAGAGCTGAGATGAAATTTTTTGCAAAACCTCCCAGGCTTGATCCTATGTTACAAGACAAAAAAGTCCTATAATGATTCAAAACCATCTATTTGAAATCCTAAGTGTTGAAAATAAGGGTAAGCCTATGGTCTATGTACATGCATTGGACATACATTGTTTGTCTGAATGAGCACTATATATTAGTCATATATCAGCATTTGATTTGATATGGATGGGACTTCTTTGTTGTAAGGGAATCTAAGTTGCATTTTTTTCTTGTCAATTGCTCGAATCAAGGTCTTTGATATATGCACTATCTCAGATTAATACTATAATGGGATTCATAGATCCTAGAGTGTTACTTTGAGTCAATTGGATAATACACAGTTGTTTCTTGATATTGTGAGGGTGGGTGGGGTAAAAAATTTTCAGTTATTGTACCTGTACTAGTGTGCTTTGTACTTAAGCAGTGTTGTGTTTTCTTTATTTTATCTCTTGAGGACAAGAAACAGTTCTAAGTTGAGGGTGTTGATGTGTTGGTAAGGCACTATCGATTCCCAAGACAAAGGATTTTAGGTTGTTGTTATGCTATATGTTGTGAATTTTATATGTTTGTTGCTTATTTGATAAAAGTTCAAATAACGGAGAAACATTGGAGAAAAAATAAAGATATTTTACAAAGTTGGGTAACATGGTAAGTGGTAAGGACCGTACCAAAGGGAGAAAAGACATGTTGGGTTTTGTTGGATGACACTTCAGAGTTTTGAATGAAGAAAATTTGAAAAAATTGACCAATTATTGTGGTACGACTTGTGTCAAGGACCGTGTAAGGCCTGTAAGATCCATGCCAAGACTCTATTGAAGGAACCTGATGAACTAAAGATTGTACAGTACAAGTATTGAAGGATGGAAGTAGTTATGGATCGTGCTTAGCTGATATGTTCCATACTAAAATTGTATTTTGAGACTTGAAGAAAAAAGTGCAACTATTGGAACACGATGGGAGGTACAAACTATGTCACCTAGGTACGGTCCGTACTACCTTCCGTCCCGGGTAAAGCTGACCCACATTCTCCTGTTTGATTCGGGATTGCATTCCTTTGTCTATACATACTCCTTTTAAGGGGGGTTTTGAGGTTACACACTCTATATTAAGTGCTACATGTACATTTGAGTACTTCTTGTAACTTGAAATGTATTTTGTGAAATTTAGTTTTTACTTTGTGAATTGAAGATCACTTTTCATCTTCATCATTATGAGTTACTATTCTAAAAATGTAAGTGTTATTATCATGAACTCGGCGCTGATTATCTTCGATAATATCTAAACACCACAAGTAGAGTCTTGGGAACCATGTTAGGTTAACAAAGTAGATTTAGGTACATTATGTGATTCTTGAATAGTGTGAGTGCATGTATTATAGGGTTCTTCGTATTGATTGTTTTTAATGCATGCACAAATTGAAATCTCAACTTTAATCTTTCATTTTCTTGGAAGCGAGTAGATATTAATAATAAAACACTACGATGGATATTTGGAGGTTCCATATAATTTACCTAAGACTTGGCGGAGACGGTTACCTTCATTAGATAAATAATTGAGGGTTTATATGGAACACACTATTACGTTAACTTCACCTAATAGGGCCTAGTGGCAGTTAGGTAAAGTTAACCTGTAGAATTTTTAAGCTATGCACTGGGAAAGTCACTAGTACCGAAAACCTCTAAAGTTATGAAGTTTATGGGGAACATAGTCCTTGTATATATATTATACTGATTGACAACTTAAAAACACAAAAAACTTGCGATTGTCAAAAATAACCCTATAATTAAAAACCTAAATTTACTTTTCTATAATAGTTTACTTCAAAAACACTTACTACAACAAAGTAACATTCTAGTAGATGTATTTGACCAGATTCCCTGTGGGATCGACCCCAACCCTAGATTGGGTTCTATATTTGATAACAACAGCTTTATGATTCTAATCAAAGTATAGTTTAGGGAGACATCATTTAACCCGGTCTAATCCTTCAAAACCCCGCCTACAAGTCAATTTCTCGGTCGAGTTGGGCATACCCATCCTAGAGTACTTATACTTGTTCATTAATTACTAAGATGGATGGTTGAGTGATAATTCCATTTAACTTGGCTTCCTACAGGTCCAATTCTCAGTTGTATCAGATGTACCCTTTCTACCACAGTTGGACTTATGTGTTGAGGACTGAGTAGATTGCTAAAAGGAGGTATGTATTGGTTTTGCATGATGATTATAAAATGGTTATGAGATTTTTATATATTGGGTATAAGTTACAGTATTGATGTTGATCTAGTCATTTTAGAACCTATCTTACAAGTCATTTTCTCAGTTGGGTCAGATATATCATTCCTAACTCTAGTGGACTTATGTGTTAGGGACTGAATGGATGTTAGACTTGAGTAGAGTTCATTTTTACCTTATCCTATTCCTTTTAGAATCCTATCCACGAGTCCATTTATTATATTGGGGACTGATATGAGTGAAAACTGACTCCCTCCAAAAGTCTATGGTATGACTAGTGGGGTTTCCGCACTAGTTGTAAATTGACTCGACTAGGGAGACCTACACATGGAATAGGCCAAGGGTGAGATCTTGATACTTTTGATTTATCTAGATTAAAGCTATCTTATTAATGTCTTTACTTCTCTGTTGAGATGCCTGATGAGAGGATATTTGCACTTTATTATGATGATAGTCCATGTGACTTTGTGTTGGTACTTTATTAGCTAATTTTAGATCCTAACTATTTGTTTTTTTCTTAGTATTTTTCTTTATTATTATTATTCCCTACACCCAGTATTTTTCATTATAGATTGTTGGATGATGATGTTTTTATTATATCTTTTTATTATAGGAGAATTGTTGTTGTGGTGTCTGGGTAGTGGTGCTCATCACAACTTTTTCAGAGCAAATCAAGGATACGTGCAGAGTACCCATTGTTTTCTTTTGTTACTTACTCCCTTACTTTTAACACTTGTGTAGTTGTGGAGTTCGGAGTATCTTGATTTGTTTAAGGCTGATATCTTAGATTGCAGTCTAAGACTGATATTTTATAGATCTAAAGGCAGTGTCTTGTAGTAACCATGCACTATGGACTTTCGATGTCAATATCTTTATTTCTATTTTGTTGAGAATTTGAGACAATTTTCTTATATCAGACTTGTGTTTCTTATCACTGGCTTGTAATCAGTGACTCCAGTTTCTAGGCATTTATTTGTTAGATTTTTGTTTATACCTTTTCTTCTTCTCGTTAACTCATTATTTTTCCATATTTTCCATTATAGTATTGTATAGGCTTACCTTCTAGGTGGATTGAGATAGGTTCCATCATGACTTAGGATTTTTTGTCGTGACAGTACCATAAATTGAAATAGGCTTATTAAAGGAACAACATAAAGTATAACATCTAAGATATTATGTCCAAATATCCTAATTGTCAACAAGTTAAAGTTGACCACCAAAGGCCTGGTGGATTGGCCCATAGTATTAGTATTTTGAGTGGAAGTGAGAGATAATAAGAATTTGGCTTTATTTTAGGTTTTCAAATAATCTCATCATTAGAATGCTTTGATTTGGGTGATAGTGGATTAAATAACTGTATCATCTCTATTCTTTTTATTAAGACAAAAAATTTAACAAAACACTATTTGGAGTTATGTATTAAGGAGATTGCCAGAGTTCAAGATATTCTAGTTTCCATCATTTTAGAAAGAGGTGCTCAGGTCACCACTCACTTTTGGAAGTCTTTTAAAAAAGAGTTAGGTTCAAAAGTCAATCTTAGTACTTTATTCCATCAATAGATAAATGGTTAGGTAGAGCACACTAGAAAAACCCTCTGTTAATAGCATGTTTCCTAGATTTAAAAGTTTATACAGGATGATCACCTACCTCTCATTGAGTTTATTATAATAATATTTACCAGTCCATTATTCTTATGCTTCTTAATGAAGCTTGTATGGGCAGAGGTATATGTCGCGTACAGGTTGGTTCAAGGTTGGTGAAGAAAACTATTTTTGGCTAGACTTTCTCCACAATATATGGATAAAGTTAAAATAATTCAAGAATAATTGAAAACTACTTAGAGTTGCCAAAAGTCATACTCATTTGTAAGGAAGAAAAATATTGAGTTTGATGTTTAAGATTGGGTGTTCATGAAGATTTCTCCTCAAATAGTGTCATGATATTTGGGAAAAAAGGGAAGCTCAGTCCCTAATATATTAGCCCCGATAATATTTTGAGGAAAGTTGGGAATGTATCATATAGTAGGATTTTCCAATAGACTTAGTCAAAGTTATCCGGAGTTACATGTCACTATGTTCAAGAAATGTGTGGCTGATACCTCACTTATAGTCCCTACAGAAAGTATTAGAGTGATATATATACTGAATTAATACGATATTTGATAAATATTCTAGATCGCCATATCTTCAAGTTGAACCAAGGAGATGGCTTCATGAAAGGTGTTGTAAATGATTAAAAGTGTTGAGTAGGGTACGTAGGAGCTATGGAGATTATGAAAGCCAGATACCCATATCATTTTCCTTCTTAGAGAATATGTTCAAATCAATGGTAAGATTTTAAGAATTCATTTCATTGAGTTCATGTCCTGTTACTTGTTATATTAGGTTCGTGCTCTCATATCTCATACTTATTAAACCTCCATAGTTTTGAAAAAGTTCCATATGTAATATAGCTCAATCTGAGTATAAGTTACAAACAGACTTAAGACTAGTATGTCCAGGTTTAGTTAAGTCTAATGTATTATTTCCAGATATATCCATCATTCAAGTAGGAATGATCCAAAAGGAGAGATTTGTAACACCTTGAGTTTGATTAAAGTTAACTAGTGCATTTAAAATATTATATACATGACTTTTCCTGGCCCTTAAAGTAACCAAGAACAATGAACAAATTCTAGGATATATACGATCACTTTTGGAGCATAAAATGCATAGGGAGATGTACTAGGAGTTAACATCTTTAAGCATCGCACTTTCACTGTCACGAAACTCTAAAGAAGTGAAATATTCAAACCATCCCATCTAGTAAAGTGTGTCACACCCTTCTCATGCCATAATGGACAATGTGTAATAGCCTCCTTCGGGCACTATGAAGGGCGCGATGTGTCCTTACCCTTTTTAGATGATAATTTTTCAAATACTATAAAAGGGGAGGGGGTTGTTTCATCCCATAATTATAACATACTAATACCCTAATGTAACACTATCCTAAGTCATCCAACACTTAGAATGATGCAAATTCTCAACTGCTAATCATCTCTCTAGAACCCTGGAGTCCTAAAATCAATCAACCTAGATAAAAGGAATGATTCCACACAAGTTTCTTCAATATATTTGGGTTTAAAGGTATGTAAAGGCTTATTACTAGTATGTGAACCCTGTTCTGCCCATGAGTTGCATTCTTGAAATTCTAGTAAGTTGAAAGATTTAGGATATTTGACCAATCAAACTCATGAATTACTTTGAGTTTAGGATGAAACTCCTTCAAATACATCATTACTAGGATCGAATTCTCATAGATTGAGTTTATTTATATATAAATTTCCTATTTTATTCTCTGAAAATGATGTCTCTTATTTGTGAAATTTACTACTTGTTTCATGAATGCTATTCCTCATTTTTTATATAAATTATTTTATATAGTGAAATCTATCACTTCTTTAGAAACAATTAGTTGTATTTTAAAATCTATTTTATGAAACATAACAAGTCTACCGTATGAAAGATTATATGATAAATGTTAGAGTTTTAAACCTATTCGTTGTTTGTTTTCTCTATATGCCCTTTCTCTATCTTTTGCAATAGATTTCCTTCTACTGTAAAATTGTTTATGTCTATAAACCTAGGTGTCCAATGACCATAACTCTAGTGGCCTAGTTTCTCTAGTGACAGGTAAATGTGGTCTCTCCCTTCCTCCCTATTTATTTCTCTCACTCCTTTATTATTTACGCTTCCCTTTTTCGTTTCTCTTTCTCTTCCTCTTCCTCTTCCTCTTTTTATCTCCCTGTGACTCTTACCCATCCACTGTTGTTGTCCTTATCAAAATGTTTTGGTGGTTTAGTGGGTAGTATATCTATCCATTAAGGACCAGAAAGGACTAAAATAGAGCAAGAAGCATTGGCAAGTCTTGATTGACATCTAGAGATCACTGAAGACCTCAAGCGACATCCAAGATTTAGTTTTATTTTATTCATGAATTATTGCAAAATCAGGTTCTTTCCCACCTTTTTATTATTTTAGTTTTCAAAAAGTATATAGTCCATATTTTTGATAATTTGTAGAATATATCAATTATATTTGATTTCATATTACCTATTTTTTAATATTAGTTGTAGTTTTTATAGGTAGCCTGTAATTTTTAGAAGTTGTGCTTGATTTATGTCATTAGGTAGTTGCACTTTTTTCTTCTACTTTTATTAGGAAAACTTTTGTATTTCTAATATTCGCATACCTAATAGGAAATCTATCCTTCTTTTATAGTTCATGAGTATTTTCTTTCTTGGTTATTGTTTCCCTAGTTTATTTTCTCCCAAATTATTGCTCGTGATCTGTTTAGCAATGGTTTAGTTACATATATGTATTGTAGGAAGTTTTTGTCTCCTATATCTTATTTATGTTTTTTGTTATTAATTTAGCTCTCCTATTGTCTAGTTTTCAATTCTTGTAGTGGCTTTGGTCAATGATGGTAGGAATCGTCATATCAGTGGTTGGATTTTTGTTTGGGGTTGGGGCTAGATCGGGGTTGGGGGTAGGTTTAGGGGGTAGGAAAGGTAAGCGTGTGAAAAGACTCTCCAAGTTAAAAATGGTGTCATGGAACATAGTTAGTTTACAAGGGAGGTCAATTGAATATTCTTAGGAATAGAAGGATTAATATAAATTATTTACAAGAGATCAAATGAGTAGGTACTAAGGCGAGGGATGTGTATGGGTATAAGTTGTGGTACTTAAGAGGCATGAGAAATAGGAATAGGGAAGGAATTTTAGTGATGATGAGCTTAGGGAAAAATCGGTTGAGGTAAGGAGGGCCAATGATAGGTTTATTTCGATTAAGTTTGTCACTGGTGGGTCTAATGTAAATATTATTGGTAGTAAGGGATAAGCTGAAAATAGAAAAGCATTTTATAGGAGGAGATTTCAATTGGCACACTGGGTCTTCTTCGATGGTTTATGTTGATGTACATGGAATCTTTGGTATTAGGGGGGAGAAATGAAGGGGGAGCTTCTCTTTTAGAGTTTGAGATCCTTTGGGTTAATGGTAATGAATTCGAACTTTCCTAAGAAGGAGGAGCACTTGGTTACCATTTGTAGTTCGGTGGATAAGACTTAAATAGACTTTTTTTTCCTTAAAAAAGGGGATAAAAGTCTTTTTAAAGTTAATCCTAGTGATAACATGTCGACTCAACATAAGTTTTTGTGATTGATTTGGAGATCATGAAGAATAGGGTGAATAATGTTTAACTGAGGACTAACTGGCCTAGCTTGAATATGGAAAATACCTTGGTAGTTGGGGACATATTAATGGAAATGGGGGCTTAGAGGAGTAGTTGGGATATGGACAGTATCTAGAATAAAATTTCAAATTGCATTAAGGATATTCATAGGAAGGTATTGGGGGGTTTTAAAAGGTTTATTTTTTCGGCGTTGGGGGGACTGGTGGAGAAGTGTAAGGGAACATGAAGGCTAACAAGAGATATTACTCAAAGTTCATGGTGAGTAAAACCAAAGAGGAAAAGCAGACGAGTGGGGAGGAGAACAAGATGTCAATAAAAAGGAGGTGAAGCTAACAGTTACAACAGCTAAAACAATAGCATTTGAAAGATTACACTAAGAATTAAAGGATAACTATTGGGATTAAAAGTTATTCAGGCTTGTTAGAGAAAGGGAATAAAGGTCTCGTGATCTTGTTCAAGTGAAGTGTATCAAAGGTAAGGATGGTAAAATTTTGGTGGAGAAGGCTCCCATTAAGAGGAGATGGCAGTCATACTTCCATAAGATCTTGAACGGGGGGGGGGGGGGAAGGTGGTATTATATGACTTAGAATTCTTAATGATGTGCCACTGTTATAGTTATTGTAGGTGTATAAAGGTTGATAAGATGAAGAGTTCTATTCATAGGATGTGTAGTGGTCGAATGATTATGATAGATGAGATTCTGGTAGATTTTTATAAGAGCTAGGTTAGGGTAGGTGTGGAGTGGATAAATGGGATGTTTAACGTCATTTTTATGATAGAAATGATTAAAAAAGATCGGATATATATTACAATTATTCTATTATACACTAACAAGGGTGACACTTACAACAACTATAGGGGTATCCAGTTTTTAAGTCACACGATGAAGGTTTGTGAAAGGATATTGGAGTTGAGGTTGAGGAAGATTGCAACTATCTCCAAGAATTAGTTTGGTTTCATGCCAGGATGCTTGACTACTAAAGCTATTCACCATATGGGGAGACTAGTTGAGAAATATCGGGAAAGGAAGAAGAGAAGGCTTATGATAAAGTTCCTTGAGAAGTTCTTCCTAGGTGCTTGGAGGCTATAAGTTTTCCTATGGCATACACTAGGTCGATTAAGGATATGTATAATGGATCCAAGACACGAGAAAGAATTATGGGAGGAGACTTAAAGAACTTTCCAATATTAATGGGGTTGCATCAGGGATCAACTCTTAGCCCATTTTTGTTTGCCTTAGTAATAGATGGGTTAATGGGTGATATTCAAGGCTAGGTGGCCTCAGTGTATTTTATTTGTTATGATGTACTTTTGATTGATGAGACCCACATAGGAGTTAATGTTAATTTGGATCTTTGTATACATACCCTTGAGTCTAAAGTGTTCAGTGAGCAAGACAAAGATAGTTTTCAGAGTGCAAGTTCTGTGAAATGGTATATGAAGAGGATGTGATAGTGAAGCTTTAAACCTAGGCCATTCCTAAGAAGGATACTTCAAGTATCTTGGGTCTATAGTTCAAGGAAATAAGGATATCACTCACTATATTGTTGCGTCATGGATGAAATGGAGGCTCACTTCTAGATCTTATTTGATAAAAAGGTGAATGCTAAACTTAAAGGTAGTTTCTACTTTAATGAACCTTTTGGTCATTTTTGTAATTTTACATTTTTCTTCCATTCTAGAGCTTTCTTGTAGAGGCCCTAATTCATTTGAAACTTATCGAAAGAGGTGATTTGATTCCCGGTTCATCTTTTGGTTTTATACTCATTTCCTTATTTTTTAGATCCTTTAGTATTGAAATTGTTGACTTTAGTCAACATCCTGAAAAAAACTTGGAATCGAATTATGAAAGTTCCATTATCTTCGGAACATGGTTTTGGTCTAAATTGGCTTGAGGTTTGAGTCCATGAGCTTTGGTTTTGAGTTTATTCAATTCTACATTTTTATGGCTTTATGTTGCCTATGTGAAACTTAGGTAGTCATTTTGTCATCAGAGCCTCATATTGAAAATCCAACTATGCATTAGCTCTAAAATGTGGAGTTTAGTTCGGTGAGTTTTTCAGGTTCCTAACAACTGGACTCATTTCATGTACTCAGTTGAAATTTTTGTTATTTGGTATAGAGTTGACATTGGTTAAACTTTTCTCAAAACGAACTTAGATAATAATTTTATCTATATTGTTGAGTTCAAATGTCATTTGCATACAGTTAGCATATTTGTTTTGTGTTCATCAGATTCCGTATGCATTCCGAGCTTTGTTTTGAAATAATTTTATTATTGGTTTGTTATTTTCTTAAACAATTTTGGTGAAGGCATAACCTTCTTCGTGATTGCGGTACTTTTTCATGCAATCGTGATGATGTCTTGCTTTTTGCGATGTTGGACATGAGTCCATACAAATTACGTGACTTTTCTCCAAATCCTTCGTGATTGTGACTAGCTTTCACACGATCGTTATTATCACTTAAGTTGGAGCTCACGATCATGAGTAGGACCCATGCAATCAAGTAGGAATCCAACTAGTAGATATAAATACTTGAGAAAACCCAAGTATTTGTGAGCTTGTCTTCGGAGGACAGGTAGGCTACGGCTTACGCTCATAGCCTGCACTTATATGTGGAATAATTTTGAGAAATATACATCTTTGGGTTGAGATTTCTAAGTTGGCACCCATGACCCTGTCCGTTCTTTTAGTCCGCCTCTTGGTTGCGCATTATTGTTGCATTTGGGATTATAGTAACCCTATGACCCTGAGTGGTCTGATAGACTCTGGAATATCTATGGTGGGTAACTGAGAATGTCTTTGAGTCTCAGAGATTGACTTGGCTTGTTATGCTTGTTGTAGATATCGAGCATGTGTAGGGTCGTACGGTTTGCCTATGCTACTATTTGCGGTTGAGCATATGATCATGAAAACTGGTGTTTATGCATTGATTTCCACTGTTTTATGGCCAAGAGACTGATGTCACTAATTTGAAACCTTTCATGTCCTTGTAAGCACGTTTTCAGTATTATGAGGTTAGAATAAGTATTTGAGGTGTTTTACCAGTTTTCGATTAAAAAATGAGATAATATTTACTCAACCACTAGTTTTGAGATATTATCTGACTCGGTGAAGCCCAATAATTATATATTGATTATACATGTCGACTTGTCCTAGGTGAAGCCCCAACGATTTGCATTGAAGATTTATATCAACTTTATACTTGGTGAATCCTGAGCATTTGTTGAGATTATATTAGCTTCATACTCGGTGAAGCCAGAGCATTGGTTGAGATCATATAAGCTTTGTACTCGGTGAATCCCAAGTATCTATTGAGATTATATTAGCTCTAGACTTAGTGAACCCCGATCATCTGTTGAGACCATATTACCTCCATTCTTGGTGAATCCCGATCATATATTAAGATCATACTGATTTATACTTGAGGAATTCCATTGATCATATTAATTTAGACCTAGGGAATATCAAGCATTCATGTAGACAAAATTATATTTTACATGTACTAGTACCATTTATGTTCATGTTTGTGTTTACTTTCTGATTATACCTTCTGGTTTATGAGCAGCCAATGGGTAAGCTTTACTTATTTGTATTTATCAGTATTATTGGGTGCCACAGAGACATTCTTTTACTTATAATTTTTCTTCTCTACTGTTATGAGATAGATTTATATTTTCCCTTACTAATGTACCTATTGCTATTGGTTATTTTTCCATTTCCTTTAATTGAGGTTATCGGTATACCACCCTCTATTTTCTTTATAGTCGAGCATGGATGCAGGTATGTTCTCTTCTTGGTTTAACTCGACATTCCCCGTTGGTGTCTATCTAATTA
>JBDJHY010724060.1:0-15685 GCA_039654485.1 Withania somnifera | reverse complement strand
TTTCCGCATATACTGTTGTAGTCCTCCGCTTTGGCTATGGACTACAGGGTTTGGTTCTCCTACTGGGTGGATAGTAGGTGCCATCATAACTCCGAGAAGTCAGGTCGTGACAGTTTATCAATGGATTACTCAAAAATAAATGAATTATGGGATGATTTCATCAATTTCAACTCTTCTTGTCATTAATGGTGGAAACTAAGAAATCTAGGAACAAAAAGAGAAGAAAACTTACCCAAAAATGTGTGGAAACGATGGAGAATAATGTGAGAACTTTTCTTGATTTTTGAATGATGTTTGGGAAATGGTTTTTTCTCAAAACAAGTTGAAACAGAATGTGGTTGCTGAAATAATAAATTGGGGTCATGCAGGAAAAACAAAATATAATGCCAGGTACGTTACTCATCATGATTACTTGAGGTGCCTAGCGATCGCGTAGAGTATAGTAAACTCTACTTCATCGTGATCACGAAGTAAAAATTGGTATGAAGAGTGATCGCCTGAAGCCCATCGCGATTGCGTAGAAGGACTGTACCTGTACTAGTTGCAAGTTTCGGCAAAATTTTCAGAACTCCCAACAGGGCTTTAAAAATCGAACAGAGTCTAATTTTGACAAACCAAACATGCAAACATCATAGAAACGACATTCTGGACTCAATGGAATTGATGAAGCTGAAATTTGAGGTCATTTAAGTAGAATGACCCCTCAAACCAAAGATAGCCAAAAATGCACTTTTCCATCAACACCTTGAAAATGCAACGACAAGTCCAAAAATTTTATCCATATCTCACGAAGCCTGAAATCACCATTCAAGAATTTTTAAAATTGTCAAAATTTTGATCCGGCACTCCAAACATCAAAATACCACCCAAGCTCAACTTTAGGCTTTAAACTTAATTAGATTCCACAAATTAGCATAACTTGAAAACAAAAACTCCAAAACATAAACTTAAGATCGATCTTGACTTTATTTGGAAATCTGGAGCTAACGAAACTGTCGAAATTTGATTTTGAGATCGTCTTGAAAGAAAGTTGACTTTGGTCAATGAGTACTTAGTTTTAAGCTCTAAAATAGGTAATGTAAGATATCTCTCAACCGATTCACTAGAGATGCGAACTATCAATCCCAGAAAGTTATAAATAACTTGGAGAAATTACTGAAATGCTCTAGAATGCAAAACATCGTGTATTTATCATAAATGATCATAAAGGTCATTACAATTGTCTGGTTGAAGAAGCTACTTGGGATAGGTAATTTAAGATATCTCTCAACCGATTCACCAGAGATGCGAACTATCAATCCCAGAAAGTTATAAATAACTTGGGGAAATTACTGAAATGCTCTAGAATGCAAAATGTCACGTATTTATCATAAATGATCATGAAGGTCATTACAATTGTCTAGTTGAACAAGCTACTTGGGAGATCGATAGTGAGATGCGAAGCAGTATCAACAACTGTTTGAGTCATCAGGTACTTTCTCTTCCCATTTACTTCATACTTTTACTTGACTTTCGGGGACGAAAGTCCTTTTAGTAGTGGATATTGTAATGACCCTCATGGTCATTTATGATAAATGCATGATATTTTGTATTCTATAGCATTTTAATAGTTGTCCCAAGTCATTTATGACTTAATGGGACCGATAGTTCGGACCCCTGGCGGCTCAATTGAGAAATATCTCAAATTATCTGTTTTTTAGCCTAAAATAAAGTACTCATTGATCAAAGTCCACTTTCCTTCAAGATGAGTCTGGAATTAAGTTCTAATAGTTTTGTTAGCTCCAAAATGCTAAACAAAGTCAAGATTGACCTTAATTTTATGTTTTAGAGTTTTTATTTGCAATTTATGTCGATTTGCAGATTTTAGTTAAGTTTAAGGCCTAAGGTGGAACTTGGTGGTATTTTAGTGTTTGAGGTGTTGGATTGGAATTCTGATATTTTTATCAGCTTCAGAATGATGATTTTAGACTAGTAGGGGTGTTAGTTCATTTACCAGACTTGTTATTGAGTTTTCGAGGTATTGGTGGAAATTTCACTAAATTAAGCTTAGGTGTTGACTTGGTCTAGGTACAATTAGAGTTTCTTGAATGGTGTGGTGCATGTGTCGTAGGGTTCTTTGGTTTGATTTCTTTTTTGTGGTGGCCAATATTAAGAACTTTCTTGTATTATTTACTTGCCTTAGAGAGGGGTAGAGATTAGGAAAAGAAAACTACAACGAAAATTTGAAAGTTCCATCTAATTAACCTAAGACCTGGTGGAGATGGTTAAATTTGAGATTAATAATAGGGTTTGGTATGGAACACACTATGAGACCTAGCAGAGATTAGTGTTAAGTCACCTAACAGGTTCGAGAGGCGTTTAGGTGAAGTTAAACTGTATATTTTTCATGTATAACATCGGGATACAATGCTAATATCGAACACCTATAGAGTTATGAAGTTATAGAGAACAAAGTCGTAGTGTCTTCATCATACCGATTCACAACTTAAAGTAACAATGAACTTGAAAGGGTCAAAAAATAATTCTATAATCAAAATCCCAAAATTTTCTTTTCTGCAATAATTTACTTGGGAAATACTCACTACAACAAAGTAATGTGCTAGTAAACGTATTTTACCACATTCCCTGTGGGATTGATCCCAACCCTTGGTTGCATTCCATATTTAATAGAGATATCTTTATGCTTCTAATTGAGGTGTAGCTTTGGGAGACATCACAAGCATAATAATAATATCCCCCAATAAGCAAGTCAGATGAAATATGAACGAGCAGGATCAGATATATGAATGAGAAGACAAGCACTTATGGAACATAAGTCATATTTATATATACTTGCCTTGGAAGAAGTAGTAGGAGTCTTTGTGCAAGTTCTTTTGTTTCTTTTGAATTCTTCAACTTCTAAAAGTGCAAATGGAGAGTAAACAAGAACTTTTACATTAGAACAACTTGTAATAAAGTCTCAAAAGAAATAAAATATTTTCCCTTAAAAAAAAAAAGACTTTTAACATAATAATGACTTTAAAGTAATATAAAATGTCAGTAATAATGGAAATCATCAACATCGTAGTTTCTATTATAAAACATGGTTATAATTACACCACTATAAAGGGGAACACAAATATTAACATAATTAAATACGCGAAGAAGCCTATCAAAATATACTTTTACTATCGAAAGGACAACTACATATATTATTACAATTATACTCTACGAGTCTTCATGTCTTGAAATGTCTTGATAGTAGCATCATTAGAAATATTATCAAATACATCTTTTTTTTTTAAATAAGGAACCAATCAACCACTAAAAAATAATCACTCATTTGACTCCGCAAGTCATTCTCGCTAAACTTCATTGCTGAAAATCTCTTTCAACGGATGCGGTGGAAACGTATAAAAGTAGAGCAAGTTTTCACTAACCGAAATACCAAAGGATAATTTAGATGTTTCTTTTTCTGAAGTAATTTTTTGAAAAAATTACCAAGCCCACTTAGATTGGAGAATCTTTCATCAACATCATGAAGATAATAATATAACTTGCAAGTTGATTCTCAAGAGACCCATATTAGATTCGTCAAAGTCATCCGAATACAATTTTGATTCTCATTATTTTTTTATGTCAAAACTTAAAAATAAGTCAATTGGATTCAAACAAGAAATTTCATGGAGAAAATTGGTTGCCACTTATTTGAAATAATCATTAGGTTCTTAAAGTTACCAATAAATACTATTAAAATATTTCAACATGATTATGATGTAAGACCGCATAACCCGCAAGTCTTCGTGGTGATCTTAAAGAGCTAATATATGGCTCCTTAAAGTTAGATAAAGTCATGTTTGATACAAAATATAAATACCTTATCAATAAGAGAATACCACTTATCATATCTTAAGACTTGCAACCTTCTGTTTTCCACTTTAACTTGTAGCAGGTGTTCACACTATCTTTCTCCTTTCATTATAATGAACTGTTAAGCTTATTTACGATTGCTAAAAATATCCCATTAAATGCAACAGGAATGCAACCTCGAATGTTTGACAAGATTCGAGATATCCCATTGATTTGGCTCTTTAATTCCTATTTCGCGCATCAAAAACAAATAATTCAAGAATAAAGTCAAACATAAGAATAAAATTTCTAAAGAATTTACAATGTATTACCAAAAAGTATCACAAGATCTTGAAAGATCAAGTTTTCTATTCAAGCCTCAATCAATTATGAGTTCACCCATATCTAACGCCTCTTGAATTTTTCTTTCTGAAATATTGAAGATTATCCATGCTTAGAAGAAGATCCCAATACATTTAAAATATTTGAGACCAATACTACAAGTTTTTCAACTTTAACTCACATTTTAGAGATCCCAACAAGAGTTAGTTGAAGTTGATGGCAAAATAATGAATGGAATGAGACAGTCTACTTTTTTGCCTAATAAATATTTTAAGGCCATTGATCTTACCTTGCATATTTTTTCCCAATCATAACATTATCCATGCACATACGATAGACTCAAGAAATGTTGAGCAAGTAAATTAACATTATCTCATTTTATTAATATACAATAATACAATAGTCATTTTATTCTTGCGTGACACATCAAAGGATTCATCAACTAGTAAGGCAAAGTAGTCACCGTTTAATTCCTCAAGAATAGCTTTAACAGTCTCTCTCTTATATGTCATCACAATATCTTTCTGAATTATTAGAGAAGTCATTTGATCATTTTGAGGAGCATATTATAGTATATAATCGCAAATTTTATCACATATTTTTGTATATTATTAGAGAAGTTGAAAAAATTTACCCCTACTAAGTAATGATTTAGATTCATCATGACTTTGGAATGTGAATCCTTAAGTTATGTGAAGTCTTGCTACATCAACCGCATCACTTAAACAGATCAAATATGCATGCTTACATTGATTAGATTGCCTCTCAAATAAAAATCGAATGGATTGTTGTTTCAATAATTTTTGATATTTTTTTGGCCTAATTATCTATGTTATTCGGTAAATCAATATCTTTTTCAAGACTATTTTTATGCTAACTCCGAAATTTTGTACTTGAAAATACTTCGCCTTCACCTTGATGAATTTTATAGTCTTGCAATAGTTAACAATAAAAATAATAAAATGCATTTTTACTAACATTATACATCAGCCAATCATGATAAATATCATTAAATTATTTATGATTAAAATGACCGATTGAGCCAGAAATATTTATTAGAAGATATTCATGAGGTATCAAACGTGGTTGACAAGGACCATTTAGAAGATATGCTCTTCTAATAACATCATGTTGATTTGTATGATAGTTCAATATCGGGGTTCTTTTACCCTGATCAAACTTCAAAGAACCAAAATCAAATTCTTGAGAAGAATTTAACGCTACTTCTTAATGGTTGTTATGCTCTTCTAGAGTAGATTGATTATGACATGAGAGATTACACTTGATTTTGCTTGGGATATGAATTATAAAATAGGAAGGTAGTTAGAACTTAAAGAAAATTAAACAAGAAACAAAAGCATATAGCTTAGTTACCAAACCAAATTATAATTAGTAATTTACTTAAACATTTAACATTAAAGCTTGATTAATTAAAACTAAAAATGCATATAGTTTTTTCTTTCTTTCTTTTAATTGGTTACTTTCGAATAAAAAAAATCAAGAAACCATTATGGCTCCAAAAGAATTTCCACTTATTCATTATCTTTACAAGATTCCAAATTTCCAATCACTAATTTAAAATTGCCACTTATTTAGTGTTCTAGATTTTTAGCAGTAATCAATTAATATGTATGCTTGATTATATTTTTCTTTTAAAAAATTATTAGTAAGGAAATTATAACAAAAAAGAATAGGAAGATGTTGGGCAATGAGCTTTTCAAATTAGAATTTCAATCTCTTGATTTATGATCTTTACCATCTACAATTCTATCAATGCTTCAATTTGTTTATAGTCTTTGATCAGAAAATTTTAGATTAAAAAAGTTAAAAAACTAACTGAGAAAGTCATGAGAATTGATATCGGGAAGAGTCTCGGAGACAGGGGAGGATGACAAGCAAAAAATCGTGATATTAGCACTTCAACAGCAGCACCTACGTCTAGCAAGATTACACCAAAGTGAAAGAGGAGGGAGGGGGGGCAGAGCATTGTGTTTAGAGAAGAAAGAGGGTTTTAAAAATTTATAATTAGGGAGTTTTTAATCCTACAAACAATGTCATTTTATTTTCTTAGGAAAAAACTAAAACAACTAAAGTTAAAAAATGTTGAAAAAGTTATTGCTAGCCGAATTCAAACCTGAGTGCCTAACTCGCGTGCCAAGCAAATTTCTGAAACCCCTTAGCCACTGAACCAAACCATTTACTTGTGTTGAGGAGGTTCAATATTAAGTTTATATATATATAATTAAATTTTAATTCTATATACACAATAATCATAAGAATGGAGAATGACAATAACTTGAATAAGGAAATGAATAGAAGAAAAACTCATCATACTTAGCCTTCTGCATCAACTTTTTTTTAACAGATCTCTTAGATAGGTAAGCTGAGCTTTATTGAAGAAATCAACATTCAAAATCCTCTTTTTAAAATATAGATTCTTACCCTTCTCCATTATCTCTGCTTCCCTTCATTAACTCATATTTGTGTCATACTTTAGATGCAGCTATAGCAAGGGATTTATGATGTTTTTTCTGCCTCTTTTTTGTTTTTTTTTTTCTTTTTTGAAGTTTCTATTATGGATAGGAAGGCAACTGACTTTATTTTCCTTTTCCTTTTAACCTTTCATTAAGGGTTGGAAGTGGAACCGTCTTACTTAGGCTACAGGGTACCTAAAAGGAGGGGATGGATCAGTCACATTCTTTTATAACCAAGGATGACTTTGGCACGTGCCATCTTGCACTTTCTCCATTATCATATTTCAAGTTTTCATTTCAGATCCATGAAGTAAAAGCAAAATATCCAATATAATTCTTACAACTAACTAATAGAAAATCATTTTGTCTCTTACTCAAAAAAAACCAACCTACAGAGTCCCTGATAGTCACTGAATTCAATGATTCACCTTTAGACTTCATTTACTTACACAAATTTCTAAGAACCACCAACTAGGTAATCTCATTGAAAAAGCAATAATGCAGAAAATAATATAGGATAGCTAAGAATCATAATTAACATAATAAAAAATTCACATTTATGGAACCAAAATTGGAAGGTGAGTTCAATCAACAAGAAAATATCTTGTTCTTCCTTAGAATTAAATATAAATCAAGGTTTTATACTCCTATTTATCATTAAGTGTTTGTTTTTATTGATGTTGACAAACTAGAGTTATCTGGTGATGTAGATCGGGGTGGTACTATCTTTGCCAAACTCATGCTTGAAAGCTTGTCCGAAGAGATGAAGGTCACAAATGCTCTAAAGATAATATAGATGATGGTGACGGCTTAATTTTGCACTTTGAACGGATCAATACTACATATGTATTATGGCTTGGGCGAGGAAAGGCATCAAAGAAGGAATAAGAGCCCAAGAAACATAGAGGTCGTCCACCAATAAAGTGGACTACTTTGGGGGCTTAAGTGGAGTTTTTAAAAACTTAAGCTTTTTTAGTAGATATGCAACTTCGGGTCACTAATGTAATTAATCTAAGTCTCTATAAATTGTAGCTATCAGGATTTTATTCCTCAGTATATGTTGAAATTTGAAACTATCTGTTGCGTGATTGAGAGTTTGATTCAAGCTTATGTTGAACACTTTTTTGATATGTGTGGTTGTTTGGGTATCATCCCTTTGAGGTCCACCTAATAGGATTGGTGCTCATTAAGGGTGTTAATTTTAATACAATCCTCATCCCTAATTTTTTCTGCTACTATTGATTATCAAAATAAGAGGTCTATACTTTGATATAAAGTTTGTTGCCTACAGATCTTCATAGTTTTTGTCTTTTCTCCTTCAATTTTTTTACTTTTTGAGTTCTTAGTAGGTGGATTTAGCTCATTATAATTAAATTCTCCTATTGGTGCTTGATTTGTTTGCAAATCACATATTCCATCTATCTCTTTTATTTTATCATTTGCTTCTGTATGTTGAGATTTACATCATATGACATCTTTTATAACCCAAGAAGCAAGGTATAAAATTATAATAGATGAAGAAGACTCTTCCTATCGACCTGCTTTCATCTCACTCTTCTTTTGAACCTTTATATTCACTCAACATCAAACACACAACCCTGCACATGCTCAAAACCTGTTATCAACCCAAAAAGCATATGTTACTTTTTTTCCAGAACTAGTTGTCATGTATGGCTTCCAAAAGTCAAAACATTCGATATGTTTTTTTTATAACCGATAGCGTGCAGCTCGACTAATTCTACGGGATACCTACCACCTAGCTACCAAATAATTTTGTCCACTACAACTAAAATAAGTGAGAAGAAATCAACCTGAGACCTCATGATACTTAACCCACTTTTTTTACCACTAGGCCACATCCTTGGTTAACATTCCATAAAATTTTTGCAACTTATTGATGCAGTTAGAAAAATCAAAACTTAACTTTCAAATGTATGTCCAACAAGGGCTGCGAAGTAGTTTAATTAAAACTTTCGGTACAAACAAAGTGGGGCAGAGGGAATAATTGCGTCAATAGCCTAAAATATACCTCAAATATCCATTAATCATGAAATAATTAGTAAAATTAACCAGCAATCACATAAAATTTACAAACAAAAATAATAAAGAAAGAGAAAAGAAATCATATAAACTAGTGACGAGAGGCAAAGCGGATATCAAGATGACTAATCCACCATGGGATCTTGAACCAAATGGAACGCCCATCACCAAGAGGATCACAACAAGCAAAAAACATAAAAAGCCAAGAGAGTAGCACAATGAAGGTAGCTTCAAGAAAAATAGCATGTGATTGAGGTGTGACAATCTTTTCACTTTCGAAAATAGATTGGAACATGTTCGAAAAAATAAAATTGCAATGTTATCATTATGGTAATTTGATGGTTCTTTAAAGCTGAAGGTAACTTTTCCATCAATAAAAATGGTGTGAAAAGTACAATAGGGAGATATATTAAAAAAATTATCTACATCATAAGTATTCCTCGATTTGCTCCTCAGTAGCAATATTCTGAAAGAATTTCTAAATTATCATAGTTTGATAGGTTTAACTCACGTTAAAATATTCATACTCTATTCAATGAGGAGAATATGGTAGTAAAAAGTTTGAATGAAAATGACAGATTAAAGATACATTCAATCAATTATGTTCCATTTCTGAATCATGAGAAATTTTCATAAATGTTACAATTACAGATCTATTTACTTGGGAGAATGCGACAAGTATTTAGTAAGGCTTATAAATATGAATGTGCACTTGGTTGTGAAGATATCATGACCCACTCCAAAAAAAGGTAGAATAATGAGAAGTATTATTTTGAAATATTCTCTTGAAATAGTAAAGTAATGTGAGATTTAGTCCTGAAGTAGTAAATATGAATTATACTATAAAATAAAGTACATCGTGGTAAACTTGAAATTTAGTAATACAAATAGTAGCATCTATTGGCATGCATGATTCTGTCATTCCAAAGATGTGCATATTGAGTATTAGATATATATTGACAAACTATAAGATTCTTCAAGAATTGTTATTTGTTCTCATGATAAGTTGATTGGATCAATTAATGTTGGGACTGAATCCCAAATTCTGAAAAGTATAAAAGGTGAATATCATCCCACTCACCTTCCACATGATATATTAAAGGATGCATTTTTAAGATTGTCACATGTTCGTTTATTGTCAACATGTAGTATGACATTCATAAAATTGTCTACTCGGTTAAGAGCATAATTTTTAGATTGTATAATCAAGAAAATTCATCTTAATATTGTTAATTATTATCCAAGTTGATTTGGTGATAAATGCCACAAATAAATATCTAAATCATTGCTCATGAGAACAAAGCTTCTCTATGTTGGTCTGAATTATAATATATTTCACACAATAGTACTTGAATGAATCAGAATATTAAATTACGATTAATAATACCTCTCAGTTGGTTTAGAAATCAAACATTTTCCATCAATGAATTTTGATATACGATATATGATTAATGGATATATCATGATGCACAAAAATGAATGTTCTAAAGTAGATTGGGGTATATGTTAACTTTCCTAACATGAGTAGGATATAATAAGCAACTATGCAATATATTAAGAATTATAATTATCATCACTTAAAGGATAATTCAATTTAAATGCTAGAAGCATCTCCTGATTCAAAAGTATTTTCATATTAGTTGTAAATGCTTTTATTGAGTATCCCTGAAGAACAAAGTCTAGAACATGCATGAAGCATGATAGACCAATAGATTCCAAATGATATAATCCTTAAAAAAAGAGAAAATAATCATAATAAGGAGACAATGTGCTTTTGATGAGCATACTACATAAAACTTCATAAAAATTCATGAAAGATTTAGATACGTGAAATAATAAAGTGATGAGATTTTAATAAGTTATGTTGCATTATAAATCTATACAAAATGACATCTTGTCGACGATATATTTGATACAATATGGATCAATATTGTAAAAGATTATGAGGATCTAAACTCTATGTTTAATTAAGAATACTAACATAGAAATATTTATCAAATGGATTGATGCATCTTGGTAAGCATAAATCTTATTTGACTGGCACTCTAGACACTAGATGTTGTCACACATTTGACATTGGATGTTTTCACTTGATAGGCTTATATGAAAATTTTTAAAGGATTCAAAATTCCAGAGTATATAAAAGTTCTTGGAAAACTTGTTTAAGTTAACCAAGATTGATATACTAGAATTACACAAATGACATAGGGTATAAAATGACTTTATTTACCCTTGTGCCTTTATAAAAATTAAAATCTTTTATATGGTCATGCAAGTCAATGATTTGCATTGGAACTCTTGAATTCTTTTCAAAAGTAATAGATTATATGATGAAAGAAGCTGAAATGAGAAATATACATACTTGGATTGGTCTTGAAGTATCATCTCTTATGCAATTGATGTATTTATACATCTTATTATAACTTTGAGTTTGATATAGTTATACTGCTATATGGAAATACTGAAATAATATTAAATTCATATTGCAAATGAAAGCTCATTATATGAAGATGATGTCACTTGCATAACTCAAGTGAAAGAAGATGTCACGCCCAAAACCTATCCCTTAAACGGAACACCGTACTTGGAACCACAAGTGGACCAAGTTAATCATTGACATGACATGAGTCATAAAATATATACTTGAAAAATAATGTAGAAGTTAAAACATGGGTTGGATTCTTCATGAATTAAAATAAAATAAAATAAAAATATTATTGAATAAATAGAGTTGTATAAAATAAATACATTGTCTGTCTATGAAGCCTCTATTAATAACTGACGAGTTACAAGGACAAACCTCCCCAAAACTCTAACACTATAATACTAGAAACTGGAAGTGAATACAAATTTAAAATAAAGGAAATTAAACAAAATGATCATCCACGAATGAATAAGGGATACCCATCACTAAATGAAATCTGCTTGCACTTACTATCTATGAAAATAAGAGGAGTACCTGTATTTATATTAGAAAATAATGCAGGCATAGGTATGCGTTAATACTTTGAATGTACTGGTATATACACATGCATATGCTAAGTAAAAGTATTTAAAGTATGATGCTGAATTGAGGATATAAAACTGGATATGTAATTGTATCGTAAAATTTGATATGCACTGACTCACCCCTTTATCATGAAACATTACTAAAAATTGTATAAGTGAATAATACTAAAAATATTCATTTATGAAGTAAATTATAGTGAGTCATGCATAATGACTTTTACTGAAAACTAAATAGATGCAAGAAATATATAGGAGTTTCTTCTAACCGTATATAGAACTATGCAAGCAACATGGAATTCAGCGTGCTAGCCCCTGCACTAAAAAAGAGGGATTCTTCTTGAAGCTAAAACTATCAATAGATCTTCTCAAGTATCTCCATGATTGACAACTACCACACATTCCTATCTAATTAGAGCGCATAATTGTATCTTACCTCATACTCCAACTGCATTTAACAACTTAAGTGAAATAAGTGCACCAAAGATACGACTAACTGAGGATTCATTATCTCTCATCTCATAAATAAAGTCATTAAATAAAGAAAATGGAGTATGAACATAAATTGTAATAATTTGAAACGAAGGTCTAACTCCTGACTATGAAAATAGAAAATAGCTGAGCATCATCAATGAGAGGTATATTGTTCAAACTAGATTGATTTTTGTCGCAAACCTAACACACTATATGGGATGTGCAAAGTAAATTACAATAGGCATGAATACTCCATATACAGAATGAATAGAGCATGAATAGAGGATTAGTCTACACAAGAACTAACATAGATTGATTTTACTAGCCATTGCATTAAGAGAACATCATTAGTACACCAGGATGAGCATATTGTGAGACATGAATAAATAATCACAATTCATATAATATAATATTGGAGTTCATAACTTCATGAAGTACAATTGAGGTCATTGTTCTGAAATCGTTGTTTTTGATTATAAGAACCGAGCATGTACATGAATTTGTATGAAGTACATGAGCAGGGGTCTTGGGCATCAGTTTGACACGCAGGACCAATTACTAGCCATAACTCTACTCTAGAACTTATCACTACTCAGTTCTCAACACCAAACTTGTATATCCACTTTATTATCTTCCACTTAGATCAATGTAAACATTCTAAGTCCGTGGGCTTATGACTTAAATCAATCTGGTTTAATCTCACTTTATTATACATGTTGTACATCCCTAATCATGTGACTACTAAGTTCCTTCTAAATACTTCTCTTAATTCTAGATTATCTCTAAGACCATTATTCCATAATATTATATAACGATTGGCGCACATAACCACTTAATCTAAACTTATAAAAATTCTAATCTTCTCCTCCTTTATCTAACTATGTGTATCCTGTATCAAAATTAATACACCTTAGCCCACACTTAAGGACATATCATCCCATTACATACTTAACAATCATATTACTATAGCTACATACCACAATCAATAAATATGCCCACCTTTAATCTCTAAACTTCTGACTTCATAGTCCTAGTTCTAGTGTCGTTTCACCACATAAGGTTTTGGCTTATAACATCCCAAATAACGCCACCTCTCGGGGGACAGTACTACTCAACATTCTAAGGCATAGCTCTCCCTTACAGGCTTCAATTGCTATAATATTTACAGAAGGATATGAAAATGTATACTTTGGCTAACTAACATGACTTATGCATATTTGGATCGAAGCTTTACTATTTTAGTGCATCAAAGATGAGGCATAGTAGAGGAAATGGATCAACGCACGAATCTGCATAAGTATCACGATTCGATTTCTCGAATTATGATGGCACCTACTATACCACCAGTAGGAGAACTAACCTTATAGCCCGAAGCCGAAGCCGAAGCCGAAGTAGAGGACTAATACATCAAAAGAGAAAAGAACAAGTACAATAAGTAAAATATAAAGGAAAGGAAAAATACTTTGGGTAGCAGAATTATAATAAGTCAACAATTTCCCAAAACCAGTATCAGTCTAACAAAATAGAACTTCTAAGAAAAGAGCATAAAACAAAAAGTCTAATATAAATATATCTCAGAAAGTACAAGAAAACCAATCCAAATGTGAAGAGAAGAAGGAATAGCTAGAGGCCAAGCTTACCCTGAATCTCTGAAGTAAGTAGCAACAAGCACGAACTATAAAACCGTAATTAACGACGGCCACTAGTACTTAGATCTTCACCAGCTGAACAAGTGTAATATGAATACTAGTCGCGAAACAACTTGTACCTAGTAGGCTTCGAGGGCTCACTAGACACTTAACAATAATAATAGTGGTAAGTAACCTAATACAATAAAGTAGGGTAAAAAAAGAAAATAGTACATCATGTAAGCTAGCTAATTAGATAAGATTCAGGAACAAGTAAAACAAGTCATCACTAGCTAAATCACATAATAGGATCTCAAGCAAGACGGAAGGACGTACCCAAAATCCTTGCAACAATGTATGTGAATAATTGCAATAATTAATCAAGAGTCAAATAGAATACAGAAAGAAAACATGGAAGGTATACTGGTAACCTTAAGTAAGGGAAGGATGGATAATCAAAAGGTATCTACAACAATTAGCCTACATAACTAGAAAGTCTCAAAAGAAACACTACAATAACTAAATAGTAAATCAACAGTATAATAAATAAACTAAACACAGAAATCACACTCACCCTTAAGACTTACATCTTAGCCAGGGTACACTACAAAACAAGTGCAGAAAAGTAAATACACTCACATGAAGTAACCAATCCTGTGTACATTTCTCCTCCGGTACCCGCACATCTAGAAGGCAGAATCCATGAAAGGCTAACCCTAGTTCCCATATATACCTGCTCCATTTTACGCCCTTCCTCCAAGTCACCGCAGCCCAGAGGTAAGGTCTATGGAGGTACCCTACCACGTATAATCTCTAACGTCATTATAATCTTACATCCCTAACCATAGATCCTTAAAGGGTATTAAAATCTGGCATTCAATACCTTATATCAATAGTCTCAGCAAGACGTGATCTCAGCAAGTCATGGTGTTCAATACCTCAATATCATGGTATCACCAATGTCCTCCAGGGAAGTGTATCACAATGTCTCCAACTCGGTAGGTGTGAAAAGTATCAAAAAGATGTATTCACTGCCGTACGACCATGATCTTAAGTTCCAGCGGCTGTACTCACTACGGAATGAATTCGAACTCAAATACAAATATTTTATTAGTTAAGATGATATTTCCTGGTGCTAGGATGTAAAGTCTGGACCAAGAAAAGTAGAAATAATAGTACCGGGTGATCGTTACTCCTCCAAGTCTAAAATAGTTAAAAGATTATTTAACTTATATTATTATTAAAATATTCCAATTTATCAGCTTATATCACTGTCCATTATCCTCATTATTATCAATGTTTAGCCTTCACGGTTCATTAATCATGTGGTGATACTGGCCAAGCCCCAATGCACTCTTAAATGGATCTTAGGGCCCAACCTCTCGTATAATGAATGCACAACACATCAACCATGCATATATGTAATGAAAAACCTCTTGGACCTGCACATGCACATCTAGACTAATTTCTAAGTCACAAACATGGATTAATTTGGATACCAAAATACGTAAAAAAAAAATATAGGGGACGGAACGAAAGAATGGTTCAAGTTTATGGTAACATCTTGGAAACCCAACATGCAGATGATATTTAGTACAATTATCAAATCTATATAACAGAGATAGCCCCACGGAGCCTACCTATCCTCCAACGAACAGGTGCTGCAAATCTCAAAAGTTACTCTGACTGATGTCAAATGATCTCCAAAGACTCTGAAACTTGCGAAATAACAATCCAGGGATCAATACAAGTCTAACGATGTAATTGATTCTAATGTCTGAACTGGGTAAAACGTTGGACCTAAAATAGACCAGTGGACCCCGCTTGTCGAAATCGCAAATAAACTTTTCCACGGGGTTACCAATATTACAAAGAATCCCTAAGCCACAATTG